>JADLZL010003659.1:0-65311 GCA_015844335.1 Chrysopogon serrulatus | reverse complement strand
AACTAGCTAGGCAACAGCAGCCAACAGGCACTATATATACCATACCGTACCGGAGCGAGCTGAGAAGCGGTGGTGTGGTTGTTGCATGCATGCGAGAGGCCGCGCTCGTATTTATAGCGAGGCTAGCTGCGACGCATATGGGTGATGTGGAGTCTTCGGCCGGGCAACACGACTTCCGATGCAAGAGAGTGGACACGGCGAAAAACGGGGTCTTCGGCTTGGCATGGCAGCAACCGTACGTACGTGTACGCGCCCAAGCTTGCGCATTATATTGGCTGTGATCTTGACCTTGCATGCACGGATCGATGCCACATTATATTGGGTATTGCTGCTCCGATCCTGTAGCGCGTGGATGGGAACACAGTGGCGATGCACGTAGCTAGGCGTAGTACTCTCTCTGTACGTCTTCTTTGTTGGTAGATTCTTGTCGAGCAATTCATGGGCGTCAAAGGACACTTCACTTCGACTTGCCAATATTTGCCGGGTGTCCAAGGGGCGAGTCCACGATTCTTAACCGCAAAGCAGAGCTTTCAGCTTTGTCAACCAAAAGCACACACATATACACAAGTAAAAACTGAGCGTCAAGACCACCAACACATATAACCATAGGGTGTGTTTGGTTGTGTGTCGAACCTCAAACCAGGCTTCCTAGGGCCAGTTGTTAGCTGTTTGATTGTCTAGAATTGGATTGAAGTCTGGTTGCTTTATCCGTATGCTTGTAGCCAGGCCAGGATCGAACGGCCAATTCGGCCGTTCTCCTAGACCCAGGCCCGAGCCAGGCCAAGCAGTCCGTCATTCTCGTCACCGCTCGCAGGTTCTCCATCATCGTCTTCCTCCCCTTGCCATCGAGGACGTTGTGGCGTGCATCCTCGCGCTCAGCGCCGCTTGCGAGCCAGCCTTGGATGACCGCCTCACCGCCAGTCCCAGAAGAGGATGTGTACTCCAGGAATGCTGTCGCGTGCCTCGTCGCTAATGCGCACCTGCTCCTGGTGTTTTGGGTGGCCAAGAGGATGAGCCTGCCTTTGCTCACACCGGCAGAGCTGCATCCTACGCCTGCTTCACCGTCAGTGGCCGAGGTAGAGAAAATTCGAGGGTGTGCGTTAGCTTTATGAATGCATAGACTTTTATCATATGGTATATAGTGAAGAATAGAATACAATCACTGTTTTTCTGATTTTTCTAGGGTGCGGCCATACCCTCTACTGTGAACATAGATCTGCTCCAATGCTATGCGACAGAGGCTACCTCTTCGTGCAAGGTACGCATCGTCAATCTCATGTCCATCTGCTTCATTTTCTCTAGCTAGTTTATACATACGTGAACGGCCTTATTTCGTTGTCGGCGCAGATGTGGGACCTGATGCAAATAGGCAAGGGCGGCCATGGCCTGATGTGGGAGCAACTGGCGCGTGCCGTGGCAGCCGTGGAAGCCTCGTCAGGCAATCGTAGTTGGCAAGAGCAGGGGATTCGTAGCTGGCGGGCATCCGGCGGGGCTCGTCGTGCTCTCTCAACATGCTTGCAAGTACCTTGGGCTCGTCATACTCGCGCCCAATCGATTGTTTGTTTGCTCTGATTGCTTGCTTATTGGTTCATGGCTGTCGTGTGCTGTGTGTCTGTGTGCCCTGCTCAATACTCATCTATTGTTCGAGGAAATGCCTCAACGGTAGTAACTATATCAATTTAGAGAAGAGGTGACTATATCAAAATAAACTGACAACCAAATATACCTTGAGTTAGCCAGGCTTAGATGGCGCTGGCAACCAAATAAGTCTATCTTAACTTACTAAGAGTAGGCTTGAGGTAGCAACTACCGGAATCCGGCTCTTTACCGTGTGTCCGGAGGTTTTCTGAGTGCAATCCTTCAGGCACTCGGCAAAGAAGCCCTTTGCCGAGAGTCGCATCAAAAATGGTCGGCATATAAAATGCACTTGGCAAACTTGCTTTTTTCCGAGTGCAAAAAAACCACTCGGTGATTGGCAATTTGCCTAATGTTTTTTAGCACTCGGCAAAAAGATAATTCTTTTTCTCTGCCTTCAAACTTTTCCTACTCTTGACATACAATATGTAGTACTCCATCTTAAAATTTACTAAATTTTTTATGTGTTTTCTATATTTAATTATTTAATTGCTTTAAAAAAGGTTTTTAGTATAAGTCAAATTTTGAACCGCAAGTGATTGAAATAATAGAATACTATCAATAGAAAAATTATATTCATGTTATTTATCTTAATTGAGGTCTTACCCATAAAATAAACTAAATTTCGAATATCTTGTTTAGGAAACACGACTGCTCATGTGTGGCCGAATGATTTTAAATTCTAGAAAACAATAAAGTCTCAAAATTATGAGATTTGTCATGATGTAATGATATTATATCTGGAGGCTAAAGTTAAAAGGTTTCAAGCAAGTTGTCACGTATGTTGCTTATAAAGTGAAACATCTTCTAGAAAGTTTCAGAGTTGAGAAGGATCCGTAGACTTTGTAAGCAATGTAAGTGACAACTTGCTCGAAACCATTTTAAATTTTTATCATAGCCTTCACATATGATATCATGACCTCTTGACAAGTTTCATAAGTTTCGGAGTTCGTTTATTTTGCATGAGCACTCGGTGGTTCACGCAAGAGACACTCGGTTTATCCTGGTTCGAGCCCTCATCGTTGAGTAAAAGCTCTACTCCAGTCGGCCTTGGTCTTTTGCGTTGGATTGATGTATGATTGTGTGTTGTTACAATAAGGGTGCTCGGGCTCCTTTTTATGTGAGAAAGGGGCCAGAGCTTTGATTCTAATCCTAGTCGAACTAGTAAAGAGAGTTCTGTTCCTATTATAAAAGTTACTTTCTATTTGCCTAATTAGGACAGGACGTCATCTACTCGGAATCGGTCCTCTTGCCTCTGTCTTGTAGGCCCGCCTGGGCGAGAGTTCTGCCAATAGGGAACCATCTTGGTCCCACATCGATAATAAACAAAGTAAACTTAGATCAAAAGATGATTACCAGAGAAATCTTAAAGATAAACTAATGAAAAACTTGAATCCGCTGAAATACAAGCCGTAGAGGGAGCACCGACAGGCCGGCACCTCCTCCGAACTCTTCCCTCACTCTCCATCTCATTATTATCTACAAGCCTAGATCCTAGAGAGGTTGATCCATTCGAGGGACCCCTCTCAGAGATTACAAATGAATTAGGGTTTCAGGAGGGGGGTCCGCCCCAGATTTATAGCCCGGTGGGAGAAACGACGATCGTTGGATCAAACCGACTTAAGGTACGGTGGAGATGCATCCTAAGAGGCGGTGGAAGAAGCTTCTAGAAGATGGACATGAGCGGACTCCGGGGGAGGCCGGCCGGCCCCTTGGCTCATGCCGGGCGGCCTGGGCCCAAATCCATTTCTCAAGGGACGTAATTTTTCGGCCCCCATCATACTAGATTGGGTCAGAAATGCCGGGTGGTAAATACACCATTTGTTTTGTTTTCTGCGAACTCAACAGGGCAAGGAGCCTGTAATTTTAGCACCGACATGGACATACATTGCGTCTAGTCTTGAATAGTGAAAAACATATTCATGATATGCATGGCCTGATCCACCAATCAGGTCCTAGGAAGCAGTTGAATGTGGTAGCCTTGTGGAAACACAATCTCTGAGATGCGTAGCACATCGCCTCCTTTGACTTCCCTCCATCTGGCCATTAAGAAATAAAGAATTTTATGGGCACATACAAATAATAGCATGATGTAACACAGGTAGGTGGTTGGACACCCAAGAAATATATATACCTATAATTGGTCACCAAGGTGTGGAAGAAAAGCGCGATCAGGACTTTGCTGAACTCTGCCCCAACGCAGAGCCTTATGCCTCCCCCAAATGGCATGAAATTCCTCAGCAGACTGCTCTTATTGTCCTCCTGCACATATTTAATGGGTAGCGTTTGCCTTTAATGGTACTTTCTAGCGTAGTTGTGTCCAAAACCAGGTATCCTGGCATCTTTTGAAACCCAAATTAGGATCCTCATTTTTTTTTATGAACCAAAGGATGCCGCAACTTCAGTTTTTTAGTTCTCTTATTATGTAGTTGTTTGTTTGCATTACAGTGACATGTCGCTTTAATTAGAGGAGGAAATCGATCCTGACGACTGACCTGCCACCTCCATGGGTTGAAGGTAAGTGGATCTTCAAATAATCTAGAGTTCAGATGAATTGCCATTGGGCTGATCATGACCAGCCAACCAGCAGGAATTGTATAGCCTGAATCAAGAAAATTAATTGAAGTCGTTAGTGTAGTCAGTCAGTAGATGAAAACTTGTTTGCCTGGGCTGGAATATGGGCTGATGTTGTCTTCGGTATAAGTATGATGCAGTACGGATAGTGAATTGATCTGTATTAAGCTTTCTCGAATATGATCTGTATTGAGCTTTATTGCAACGCTAGTTTATTTTTTCCTTTATATTGTCTAATCAAATCAGTTTGTTTTTTTCCTTTATATTGTCTAATCAAATCTGCAGCAAAGCTTTTTGCCGTCCTTTCAAAAAAATGGCCTCAAAGAATCCTAGAGTTAGAGATGGAAACTAACTATACTTTAGCATAAGGAACATACTCACCGTTCACTTGGACATCCTTGAGAGTCTTTCTGAAAATCCCAGGAGCCACGTTACTCACCCGAGTTATCTCACTAATAACCTTCATCAAGTCAAACAATCCAATCAGTTTGAAGAGCTAAAGAGGATATATGAAGTGTTCACTTAAACATTGCATTCAAGACTTCATTTTAGCTATTTATTATTTCCTATCAAATCACCTGAGCAGTAAACGTCATGGACTTGTACTCATCCCATGTGAGTGAAGAATTCACGCCCTCACGTTTCTTCAGTATTGTCTCGTGCTCTTCCTGTAAAAGTATGATGTTTTCTATGCACTTGCTTAAAATTAAACCAGAGTGCTTCGGGCCTTCAACTGAGAACCAGATTATAAAAAATATAAATTTAAATAGACAACTAAAATTTAATTTTTTATTTTTAAAATGAAATAATAAGTTGATTTTCTCCAACAGACCAAGAGTATAGCTAGGAAATCAAGCACTTGAGATGATTTGCAATTATGATGACTATATTCTGAAAAACAAGCTAACCGTGAGTGCTTTGACAACTTTGGAGTTGTCAGTAAGGAACTTCATAGCAACAGTGAGTGTTGAAGAAATAGTGGCAAAGCTAGCAAATAGGAGTGCTGCGAGTGCATCGATTGCAAACTTATCGGTAGCCACTGGCTTTGCACTTTGCAGATCATCAACAACTATATCAAGAAGGTCCCCAGGTCGTTTCTCTGGTTCACATAGCCTTTCCTTCAGAAGCTCTTTAAGAATACTCTGCACCTTTTTCCTTCCCTACAGAAGCATAAATGACATACAAGAAGCTGAAAGTGATGAAAAATGATTCTATACACGTACTTATCTGGAAATAGAAATGTGGAAAGATCAATCCGGATCAAATTTTGGGACCCACAATCAGATATGTGAGTGTATGCGGTATACACTACTACTGTGTTAGGTATGCAAGGACGTATTAAATACTCCTATATGTAAGACAACATAATTCGTGGTTAACTATGCATTTTTACTGTTAAAAATTAGTTCTGAATTAACTCAAATCACGAAAGAGCGAAACGAAAGAGCGAAAGTTGAGCTCTCCTAACATGATTATGAAGACCTAGTTATTTCATAACTTATTTTCCAATTTAAACAATTCTTATACACTTGTGCAACCAGTCAAAGTGCCTCTTTTATCAAAGGGAATATCTCAAATAAATCTAGATACTTATTTTGAAGACCTAGTTCTGAATGAAATTCTTATACCATATTGGTCAGACCTCAATCAAATCTAGAAAAAATTATATCAAAAATTTTCCTTATTTATTTTATTTTATAAATAAATAAATTTCCCATATTAGCTTCTAGAAGTGAATAATCGATTTTAATCGTCCGATCAAAATAAATAAATGACTCATAGGCATTTGGGGTACCGTAGCAACAAAATAAGATGTGCCAACTGCGCCCTATATAGTTGGCACGGCTAGACAAAAAAGCTTGTTGAGCTAGCTCGTGATTCATTTGAAAATTGCTCTGATTTACTTATTTATCTTTTAAAATTAAGATTAGCTAATTCTGAATGAAATTAATTTTGGCTCGACTTGTTAGGCTCGGCTCGTTAAGACCGTTTTGAAGTTGGTTCTTTAACAAATCAGGAGAACATTGGATTGTTATCCAGCCTACCCCCTCCCAAACCCTAAAAGGATATACTAGTTTGAACCATACACATATACATGCATGCATCGGTAGAATGTTGTCCCTGGAACATACAACGGGAAGACGACTAGTCCCTGGAAAAATGATTCATAATTCTTCCACAATTCTCTAGCCCTTGCAACGTCAACACCGATCAGCTTCTTTGCCGTCATGTCAAAGATCATCTGGATGCAAGAACCATTAGCTCATATGTGCAGTAAGTACCCCATAAGATTTTTTTTTTTTCTTCTTGATAAACAAAATTGCAGAAGCAATAGCTCAACCAAAGCTAATTGCTTGCTTAGCTATTGTCAACACTCAAAATCTAAATAGCAACCTATTTAAACTTTCTTTCTTTCGAAAGTAGGCTAGTACTTACAACTTTTTTTTTTGAAAAGAGGTAACCAGCTACTTACATTTGAGACGGCCTCCTTGACCTCGATGCTAGGCTGTGCCGCCCATGCTTGAAGGCTGCTGGCGACGACGTCAGCCATCTCCGCGAGGAAGGCCCCCTTGAGGTTGCTGAGGCCGAAGTCACGTCTTGGCAAGGCTGTGGACGTAGCGGTGGAGGATGCCGTCGTAGGAATTGATGCTCTCCTTGCCGAAGATGCTGTTGGAGGCGTCCAGGGAACCAGCTCCGAACAGCTTGCCCTCCTGCTGGAAGATGAACCGGTTCAGCTCCGCGTCCATGGACACCACCACCGGTTGCCCCACCAGGCTCGTCTTGAACACAGGACCGTACCTGCATATTTCCAAACTCCAAATTAAAGTGTAAGCTATGGCTGTTCGTGCTTGGAGTGATGCTTTTGGTTGCATGCCATTAACCTAAAAATTACTTCTTTTATGTCTTTGATTTCAGTATTTGAAAATACTATAAGTAGACTCGTCTTCAAAAGTAGTTTCATATAGTTTTATAATATTGCTATTTTTATGATGTATTACTCTATAACAAAATTGCTAGTCAAAGTTTTATTTTGAATGTCATATTAATGTGCAAAGGATTACTTTAGGCAAATTTGCCTAGAAAATATTGAAAAACGTGGTTTGGACTCTTAGAAGAGCTGTCCATGAGGCAAAATCAACAAGAATCATATCCATGTCCATCTAGTTCAAAGAATGTGAGATTCTCACCTGTTCAATCTTTCTTTGAAAAAGCCTGGGATATCCAAGGAAGGGCTCGGTCGCAAGAACTGGAAGGTCTCACCTATAATAGGGAACCCCATAGAGCCAGGAGGAAGCTTGCCGTTACATGGAGGGTTCATCCACTTGTACACCCAATGCAGCAGCCAGCCTACCACAAGTGTGCTAATACAACCTAGAATAACAAATGGAATCTGTGGTGCTTCCATGCCTGTCACTAGATTGTTCATGAGTGCTCAGGTGAGTTATAGTCCAGCAGATATTGATAGCACGGTGTTTGGCATATGCCTGTATATATAGAGAAAGCCCTAGGTAAGTGCTGGGAAGAAGAAACAAAAGGGAAAAATATAGAAAAAGAGAAGAATGATCTTTATATGCTGGCATAGCAGGAGTAAGGTTCTGCCAGTGTCTTCTTGTGCCATGGCCCAGTTTGACCAATTCTGTTGGTGAGTGGTAATACTTTCGTTTATAGAATAACAAGAGAAAAATCTCATATGGAATTGAATGACTTTAACCAACCCAACCTAGTAATGCTGAGTGGTGGCACTATTTGACAGAAATTTTGTGAATTTTGGTAATGTGGTCACCGAAACAAAAATCCAAAATTTTATAATATAGTAATTCATGTGCTATATAAGACTAGATTCATCATCTATCTACTCAATAGCTATCATCTCCTCAATAGTCATTGCCACGATCCTGAATTACCTTGAGTGTTTAAAATCGCCAAGGAAAGGGCCTAAACCGCTAAGGAAATGATTCTTTACCACAAACCGTCAAGCAAACTCCGTCAAGGATAGAAGACAAGAAAAATTAGTTGCCTTAACGATTTTGGCACTCAACGATGATTTCTTTGGGGCTAGCCATCAAGGAAATTAGGACCATACACCTCAGAGCAACTTGTGACTAAGTAAATTATTTTGTTATATTCACTTTTGTTGAATCATGTAATGAATTATGAATATTTGAGATTCTAAACGATTTCAAATGTAAAATATTTAAAATAAAAGGACCTTTTAGATCTCGTCGAATACTATATATATAGCTTTGATTTAGGTCATATCTCCATCTGGAATTATTTGAAAATTTTAAAAATTCAAATTTTAAAGCTCTGAGAATTTTCTTAGGGGTTTCAAATTACACCCAAAGAAATATGAATTACCTTGGTGGTTTTGAATAGCACTCAAGAAAATATAAATTACCTTGACAGTTTTGAATAACACCTTGAGGAAACGACAAATAGTTACCAGTACAACTAACTAGATGACCATGGACTTGTCGATCTTGGACGACGTGCACGCCGTCCATGGTGACCTTCTCAAGCAAAATCATGGTGCAAGCCGGAACGAACCGCCTACTCCTAGTGCCAACCTACGGTTTCACCGGCTCATCTCCCAGCAGCGCCGCTACGACTTCCTATGCACATTGCATAGGCCCACCGGCACAGCTCTGGGAGCGCCCCCCTTCGCCTTCCCAGTGGCAGCCGCAGCACTCCTCACGTCTTCGCAAAATCATTGCGGAGATGAAGCCTCCATCTTTCCAGACCACACGCGCTCCCGCGCTATTTCTGCGGACGCGCGGAACTCCGCAGCCCTCGCGGCTCGCGCCCAAATCCCCCGTCGAATTCCACGGAGCAGACTTCCGCCGCGCTTTGCTTCCTCGGCCCCCATCATCTTCACCGCCGCCGTCAACAGTAAAAATAACAATGATCCCCTATCGAGCTCCATGTTTCTTTTCTCCTTCTCCTTCTCCCCGAACTCGTCCTCCGTTCCTCCATTGGCCTCCTCCTCCACTAGCTTGATAATCGCATACTATATGAAAGGGGCAAATGTGTTTGCATAATGGTTAACTCTAATGCCCCTTGTGAGTTCGGTCTGACAAATGTGTTGCATTCAGAATCAAGTGACGTTATGAGAAGATTTTAACCAACCTTTAAAAATCTAACTAGGGGCGCTATAGGTAATGGCCATCCTGTGGTGAGATCATTTGGAGTTGGCATATATGAATAAAAAGTTGTTTGCACTATTTTTATATGCACCAGAGCTCTAGGGATAATAGCATTCTCTAAAGTTGTGAAGGACAATCTAAATAATAGCACTAACTAAATGACTCTGATGGCAAAAAAAGGTCTGAAGAGACAGATTTCAGTGACTTTGATAAATGCATATGAGGATAAAATAATAGCACTAACGTCTTCATATTTAGATCATTCAGCATAAAATGTAAGAGACTACGATAAATAGCTATAAACATGTAATAGCTATTATTTAGATTGAGTTATAAAATGCAATTAGCAGCAGCCAAAACTTCATTTAGTAAGCGTACCTTGTTCGCAGAGTGCAAGTATAAAACTACTCAGCACGGAACTTGCCACTCCAGCATCCTGCATCCAAGATTTCTTAAAGATCTCCATGGCCGTTCATATTTATTTTCCTGGCACAACATATTGATGAAGGATGTGTATGTTGCACCATCTGGAGCCACTCCTTTCTGGAACATATGATCAAAGAGTTGTTGGACCTCTTCGCTTTCACCCATTTCTGTAAACTTTGTTATGAGTATATTGTATGTCTGCAGATTTGGGCTACACCCACTGATAAACATCTCATCCCACAACTTCTTGGCTGGCCTAAGAAGGTCATTTCTACACAGCGCTTCCATAAGGGAGTTATATGATGAAATGTCAGGCTCTAGCCTGTTTTTTTTTTCACCTCCTTGAGCACATCATATGCCTCCCTAACCTTCCCAGCCTTCCCTAAGAACGACACCATGAAATGGTAATCCCTTGCATTCCTACAGTACCCCTTGTCCAAAAGCACCCTAAAAATCTCCCACATTTTGTCGCCCTTCCCACTTTTGCAAAGACTCTCACAAAGGTGCACAAGCATCTCAGTACTTGGAAACCTTCCCTTCCCCATCATGAACTTGCAGAACATGGCAGCACCGTCGGCATCAATCTCAGACACTGAACCAACCAAAATGTTCAGCACATCATCGTCAATTGGGAAATCTCCCAACACAACCGCCTCGGCCATCTCCTTCGCCTCTGTAATGAGCCTGTTGGACACCAACACAAGCACACACTCTCTGTACTCATCCTTTCTAGGTGCAACCCCGAGCTTCCTCTTTTGCTTCAAGATCCTTCCTTCCTCTTCCACCCTCCCCGCTACCCTAAACCCCTCGGACACAATCCTATATGCCACAAAATCTGGTTTCCACCCACGTAGCCTCATCTCCTCCAGAGCACGCCAAGCATCCTCAATTCGTCGCGCCCTACACATACCGTCGACAACCATTGCCACCACAACCGACCTGTTAACCCATCTCCCTTGACATCCCACCACATCCACCAGGCGCAGGACTTCGGCCAGTCCGCCATCTTTCCTGCCTGCAGCATTAACGAGTACCCCGAACCCGACGGTGTCCAGCTCGACAGCTCCCGCCAGCATTCTATCGAGCACCTTGCGCGCGTGGACGAGGGACCCAGTGGACGACGCGAGCGCTGCGAGCAGGGAGTTGCATAGCGGTGCGGGTAGAGGAGCGGTGGGGTCGGAGTCCGGGAGGAGACTGAAGTGTGTGAGGGCATCGGGTAGACGGCCGTGGCGGAGGAGCGCTGAGGCGGCAAGCGCGCGGGTGACCGGGAGGAGCGGGAGCCGCGCGGCGCGGGCGCGGGAGAGCGCGGCTAGGAGGGAGGGGAGGTGCTGGGCGACGGATGCGAGGTGCGTGTGGAAGGCGTGCGGACTGAAGGCGGGCGCAGCGGCGGTCGGAGAGGGACAGGGTGCTGGAAGACGGGGACGGGCGGAGACGGAGAGGGAAAAAATTGCATGGAGACAGTATGCAGCCTGACTCCGTGCATACATAGCGTGGATGGCTGATGCGTGTCTCAGTTCTGTATCCAACGCAGTGCCGGGAGGTCGTCCGCCAGGGCCAAACTCGGCTCTGCATCACGTGGCTCCTTCGGCTCTCGAGGCCACGCCCACCCGCCGCGGCTCTGTTCTTCGGCTTCAAATTCCACCGCCGCCAGATAGAGGATCCCAGTGAACCGCCGCACCCTCGCCGCCGTCCCATGCTCCTCCTGCCCCCGGCCTCCTCCGTCGCGCGCGCGTAGCACGCAGCCTCCTCCGTTGCGCGCGCGTAGCACCCAGCCTTCTGGCCCGCCGCCACTTGTCCACCTCGTCGACCGCTACGGCTTCGTTGCCCCGGACTCCCTCACCCCGGCTGCCAGGATGCGATCGATCGGCGTTCAATCCAGCGGTGCCCAGCGGTCGAGCTGATTGGAAGATGAGATTATGCACTGCCATCGAATGCTCAGACAGGCTCTCGGTGTGTAGGCATGGATCGATGCACACACAGCACAGTTCATGTTCGATGGAATGCTTGACCCAGTGTGTAGGTAACTTATTCACTAAACCATCCATTCCATTACTAATGAAATCCTCCAGCTTTTTTTATGATTAGTGCAGAATTATTTGACCATTTTTAGCAGGCCATAGTGCACGAAGGTAGCCATTTTCATTTGGATTTGGTGGGTCTGTTAGAGAATTTGGCTTAAAGAACACTGAGAAAGAACAGAGATAGGAACATAAGGCTGTCTTCCTAGATTTTTTTGGATGATTACTGATTGTGGAGATGACACTATGTGTGTTTTTGTACAGGTGGATCAAGGAAAGATGCCATTGTTCAGAACTAGAGAACAACAAGGAATAGAAGTATCTGCAAAGAAATTACAGAAAGTGGAGAACCAAAGCAAACTGTTATTTCGAGATGTCTAGTTTAGTATCCTGGAGAACCAAATTGTACATGTGTTGGACAAAGATTGAGACTGCAACTGTATTGCAGTTTTTCTCATTTTAGCTTCTTGAGTTTTCATTTCTTTGTTAGCTGGAACGTTTTAACCAGCATGTAAACTCATTGTACCTGTTACTTTTCACTTCTACTTAATGCAAAGGCAGAGCACCTGCTGTTTCATGATAAAAAAAAACTGTATGCATATACGATAGAGATGAGATTGTAAATTTGGTCTTCTGAAATAAATATGGATGTTTGATACTTCGTGTTTGTTGCCAATATGTAGCAAATGGGTTAATTATGAGCATGTTTCGATGGCTGAATATATATTGCTCTGCAACTGGTGTTCCTTTGAGTACTGGGAATATAATAACCACAAATTTACAATCTAAGATTAGTTGTCCTTCTAATAATTTAAATAAGATTCAAAATGCAACATAGAAAATTACATATTCTCATGATTTTGCACTCCATCAAAATGTAATTTCCTAACAGCTGACTGCAATGCGGCATCTTGATTAACTAAGAGATTTGTGTATCCTCCTTGCATATATGGAGCAGGCATAGCCGTAAAATCTGGGATGAAATTGAAGTGTGGCATTGTAGCATTAGCATGCCCATCTTGCATCAATGGAGTGATCATGGTCGAAGATTGTCCAACACTAAGATCCTGTTTTACAGAATATGAAAGTCTCAATAAGCTATGCATGTTAAGTCAATAAATTAACAAGCCAGTTTTGCATTAATGGAGCAATCATGTCTTACAGTTAATTGATTAGGATTAGCACCATCATCTCCAGTTTCCACATCTTTATTTGGATCTTCACCTACAATCAAATATGTATATATATACAAGATAAATAAAAATAAATAAATAAAATTTTCTGCAGGCAGCTACAGTGGGCATGATGGCTACCTTTTTTTTTAGCACTTGTCTTCTTCTTCTTCCCTGCCTTCTTTTCAACAACATTTTTGAAGCGTGAATTCTTTGGGCCTTTTAACACCCGTGGAACTCTAAATGATATTGTATTGTTTACTGTGTTATTGCCACAAACATTCACAGTTGGTGAAGTTTCATTAGATTCTTCTTGTATCTTCCTTAGAGAAGTATCTGCTTCCATGTCCAACTTTTCTAAGGCATTCTGCAAATCATCAAGAAGTTCTTTTGACACTGAAGACTTCAAGGCAATAGATGTTGCCATTCGAGAGAGAAGAGCAGCACGTGTTTTCAAATCTTCTTTCTCGCTTCCTTGTTTCTCAATATAAAATCCTCTTTTTGCATATTTTGTCCATCTATTCAATATATATTGTGATGGCAAAATGTAAACTCCATTTGTATTAAGTACTCTGAGTGCATGCTTACACAGTAGACCTACAAGATATGGTTGACATGATTAGTTAATTGTAGCAGGAATTATATATCAAATTAAATTGTGTGTCATAACAAGCAACGGTGGAATCTGCAGTGTTAAATACCACTGTTGCGCCACGCTCAGAATTCATATATGTAACCATAAATGTTGCAGATGTCCCCTCATTTTTCACTAAGCTACAAGATAATGTCAATTGTTTTTTAAATTCTTCTTCAAACTCCGAATACATCCTCCTTGTATATGATTCCGCTGCAATTCTCAACATAGGTAAATTTGGAATATAGGTAACTGGGATCTTTCCACGTGACCTAAAATCATCATCCAACTCATTTGCTCGAAGGCTAGATGCAACCTTCTCACATTCTACAAGAAGTTCTGAAAGACCGAGCTTCCTTCGAAATCTTTTCTTAAAGACATTATTCATACCTTCGCTCCTTTGAGTTGAGTTCATATCAGCAGTAAAAGAGTCACGGTAGACAGCAGCCCACTTCCCCCTAATTTCATACAAGTTTTTCATCCATGCATTATCCTCAAGTTTATATTCCTGCAACAATTCATTCCACTTTTCAATGAAGTAAGCTTCTGATCTGTCCTCATAAACACACCTCTTAAAATCAGTAAGAAACTTGTTATCCGAGTCTTTTTTCTTTGCGATAAACTTGTTATCTGAGTCTTCTTTTTCTATGATACACTTGTTACCTGAGTCTTCTATTTCTGCGATACACTTATTATCTGAGTCATGAATTACGTGTGCAAGATGTTTAGCTGCATTTAGACAAATATGCCACAAACAAAGACGATGACATGTATTTGGGAATACATACGCAATTGCTCCTGCCATGGCTGCATCTTGATCTGTGAAAATTGTGCTTGGATGCTTCCCGGACATTGCTTTTAGGAAGGTCTCAAAGAGCCAGACAAATGATTCTATAGTTTCATTATATAATAGTGCAGCCCCAAAAATTATTGTCCGCTTGTGATGGTTGCAGCCAAGAATCGGAGCAAAAGGCATTTCAAACTTATTAGTCTGAAAAGTGGTGTCAAATGATATAGCATCACCAAAGCACTTGTAATCCATGATAGATTGGCCATCTGCCCAAAAGAAATTTGCTATCCGACCATCTTCCTTATCTATCTGAGCAGCGTAAAAAAATGTAGGATCCTCTAATTGCTTATTGCTCAAGTATTCCATCAGTGTTTGTGTATCATTGGCTTCTAAGTACTTCCTACGCTCACGGCCAATCTCATTATTGCTATCCATCTTAGAGAATGGCATTTTGTCTTCTCCTCCATAAAATTCTTTCATGAACTCATACACTTGGGCTGGTTTCATCCCTGCTTCCCGTATCTGCCCAATTAGCTTTCTATCGGCCTCTATAACACGTCTTTGAGACCTCAACTTGTGTGACTTGTTTGGACTGGCAAGATAATGATTGTGATCTAGTATGACCTTTTGTACTTTCCAAATTCCTCTCTATGACAAAATTGAACACGAGCATCACAAAATGTCCTTGTATTATCCTTCTGTGAAGACTCATTTTCTCGATGTCCTTGATTGCTACAAACTAAATATTTCTGACATATAGTTTTATCCACTCTACGCTTTGTAATACTCTTTCTAATACTAAACCCAACCTTACCAGCGTAGTTGTTGTACATCTCATATGCTTTATCCTCTGAATCGAAAGTCATCCCAACTTCAGGAGCAATCAATGTTTGTGCAACTTTATCTACCACCTGGTGTACAGTAAATTAAGAATAAAATTATATTATCACAATATGAAACATCATGTTCTCCATTCCTTGTTTGCAAAAGTGCAGCATGTGTTGTGCCTATTACCTCATTAGCAGGTGCTTCGACGAACATATCATCCGTGGCAATAGACTCAGTGATCTGTGCAATCTATCAAGGAAATAATCACAGATCAATACTAGTGGAGAATACGTACATGAAACACAAAGCTAATAGATTTAAATATATAATTATACCTGTCCGCCGCCGCCTTCATGATTAGCAACGATCGCGCAATCCTCTTGCGATCCTAGTTCTGATCCCGTACTTGTCAACGCAGCTATGTCATCGCTGTGGTGTCCTTCTTCAACCATGACAGCCATTGAATCCTCAAGATTCATCATGGCCGCGTCGACGGCGGTGTTCTCGCCACTTCCTCCTGCCATGATGGCTAGCGGCGCTTGTGCCGTTGTCGCCGTGCCTTCGCCGACCATGACCGTGCTAGGGCTAAGGCACAGTTCGCGGCGTGGTTCGTGCTTAATTTCGGATAGGAGGTTTAGCCGCAGGATAAGTATCTAATTTGGCAGAGCCGTATTTGCAGCCGAGCCTTGGCATTCCTGAGCCGAGCTACGAAGCCCCGTGACATGGAAACAGAGCCTGGGGTAAACGTACACGTGGCAACCACTGAGGTATGTATGCACGCCGTTGGTGGTGGATACAGTTTCCACCCAATTTTTTTCCCGGAGAGGGGGCGCGCTGCGGCGGCGAGGCGGGAGAGGAAGGTGGAGGGGTGCGGGCAAGGAGCCATGTAGGGCGCGAACTCGGCATGAAATGTGAAAAAGAAAGAGCTGGATAAATTTGTAGGACAAGTGAACGCCGGGTCCAGGAACAGAGCAAAGCGGAACCGTCGCGGCGCTATATCTGGCCATGCAGCCCGTGGGCCTACGGCCCGCCCGTGGCCCGGGCTTTTGGCCCGGCCCGAGCACGGCCCGGCCCGGCAGACCTCGTGCCCGTTGGCCCGGCCCGGGGACCAGGACGTGCCCGGGCCGCATCCCAGATCACCGCGGCACGGCACGGCACGGCCCCCCGTCGAGGCGCACGGCCCGTTAACGGCCCGGTGGGCCCAGCGGCGTATAAAAAAACGGCGCCCGGCTCGGTGCCCTCAAACCCTAACCTAAATCATTTCATTCCCCCACCAGCCCATTTATGCGCCTCTCTCGCCTCGCCTCTCGTGTCTCGCCTCGCTCTCTCGCCCCGGCCCGCCCGCCGCCCTCGCCCCGCCTCACGCCACCAGATCCGGGGCTCCGCCGCTCCGGTGACCTCGCCGCCGACCACAGAGAGCCGCCTCGCGGCGCCTCAAGCCGACCAGATCCGGGGCTCCGGTGACCCCGCCGTCGCTCCGGTGACCTCGACGGTCGCCTTGAGTTCATTGAGGCCTTGAGGCCATTTGTCGGTGACCCTCCTTTCTCGTCCCTCCTCGGCCTCTGTCCTCTTCCTCTCTCTCGCCTTCCTCTCCCTCTCCTCTGTCCTCTTGTTTCGGTGAACCATGTGAGTTTGTGTTCTTGCTCAGTCCCTCTACCTCTCGCCATCGTATCTAATCGGTGCCTGTCTCCTCTGGCCTCTCCCTCTCTGGTTCCGTGCTCCGGTGGCGCAGGTGAGGCTCTAACCCTAACCCTAGATCTGGCTCCGGTGCCGCTCTCTCTCTGATCTCTGTATCTTTCTCTCACTCGCTCTTTCTTTTGCGCAGGTCGGTGCCGGTGCCTGATGCTCTGTCTTCCTCCTCTGGAGTAGACATGGCACGGCCACCACGGCGCCCGTGTCCACCGTCGAGGGGCGGTCCTGGAGCGGGGAGGGCGGCCGTGTCCGGTCGGTCCGCGGTCGATGTTGCCATGCCTGGAGCGGGGACGGATCCGTATCCCCTCCATGGCGTCGGCGACGTTGACCGCGTGGGCGATGACGACACTGAACTCGAGGGCGGCGGCGACATCCGTGAGGATGCAGCCGGCTTGTTCGGTGTCGATCTCGATGATGGTGACGGCAACGTCCCCCCCCGATCGATGTCGATGCCGAAGGCGAAGGTGGAGGGGCTGCCTCGACCGATACTCATGGTACCTCATCACTTGGTAAGAATAAAAAATCTGCCGTCTGGGATGATCTCATTGAGATCAAGGAAAATGATATTAGAATTGCTTGCCACTGTAAACTGTGTTCTAAGAGGTTTTTCTAGATCTTGTCTTTGTACTGGTCATTTGATTAGGCACTTGAAATCTTGTAAAAGAAACATGACAATGATCGTATGGTCCAGTCTAGGATTGCTTTGAATGCTGATGGTTTGCATAATTGGGTGTATGATCCTGCTCTTGCTCGTCTTGAAGTTATGCCGCTTGATTGCTAGGCTTGACCTTCCATTAGGCATTGGTGAAACACAGGCCTGGGAAGATTATATTAAGCGTGCTCACAACCCTAGATTTCAAAAGGTTTCTAGGCAGACCACTACTAGAGATATGGATAAATTGTTTGTTGAACAACGTGCTTTGCTTAAGAATTCTTTGTTGCCTGCCTGTTCATCTATTTCATTGACATCTGACATTTGGTCTGGTAATGCAAAAGAGGACTATATTTCTGTTGTTGCTCATTACATTAGTGCTGATTGGGAGTTGCATAAAAAGGTTATTGGTCTTAGACTTATTGATTGCTCACATTCTAGTGAAAACATTGCTTCTAAGATTGCTGGAGTGGTTGAGGAGTTTGGTTTGATTGATAAAATCTTTGCTATTACTCTAGATAATGCTTCTGCTAATTCTAAAGCCTTTGAGGCTTTGCAACCTCTCTTCTATGGTTATTTGGGTTCTTATCCTGCACCTACACCTGATGATCCTAGAAAGGTTAAGTATTTGCTTGTGCATCAGCGTTGTGCCTGTCATATCATTAATCTGATTGTTAAGTCTGGGCTGAAGGTTTTGAAACCTTATCTTGAAGATTTTAGAACTGCAATAAACTTTTTGAATTCATCTAATCTAAGAATTGCATTGTTTTCTGATTACTGTAAAGCTAGAGCTCTTAGACCTAGAAAGTTTGGATTGGATATGGATGTTAGATGGAATTCCACCTATTTAATGCTTAAACATCTGCTGCCATATAAGGATGTCTTTTCTGTGTGGGTTAACTCTAATTATGGTAAAGAATTATTGAAGCCTGAGCATTGGTATGTTGCTGAGCAGATAATGGTGTTTCTGGAACTATTTTATGACTGTACTGTTATATTGTCTGGTGTTTATTATCCTACAGCTCCACTTGTTTTGCACCATATTCTTGACATTGCTGAACATTTGCAAAAAGCTGAAAGAGATGTGAATTTTAGAGCAATTGCATATCCTATGAAGCTGAAATTTCTTAAATATTGGCATGATATTCCACTGCTTTATTCTTATGCATTCATTCTTGATCCTAGAGCTAAGATGAAAGGTTTCTTTAATGTGCTTGAACTACTTGGTGCTGCCACTGGTACCTCTTATAGTTTATATTATACTCATGTGAAAGATGAATTGTACAAATTGTATAATAAATATGAGCAGAAATTTGGTGGTGCAGCTAGGTCTCAAAGGGCTTCACAGCCTTCAACTCAATCGGGTAAGAGGAAGCAGGCATGGGGCAGGATCTTTGGAGGTCCTGGTGCATCCCCAGCTTGTTCCCCTTCATCTTCTTCTGCTCCATCTGGATCTGGTGTCAGTGAGCTCTCAGCTTATCTGGACAGTGACACTGTCACTTGTTATGATGAATCCTTTGACATTATGCTCGGTGGCGTGACCATAAGCTAACCTATCCTACCCTATCTATTCTTGCTCGAGATATCATGTCTGTTCCTGCATCTACTTGTCTCTTCCGAGTCTTGTTTTAGCCGTATGCGGCCCGGGATTCTCGAAGACCGGCGGCGACGCTTATTGCCTGAGCATGTGGAGATGCTCACCGCATTAAGGACTGGGAGCAAGGAGCAAGAAGAGAACAACATGCACCCGAGGACTTGGACCTAGAGGAGTCATTCAAAAATCTGTTCCTGGATGAAGAAGGACAAAGGCAGTGGCGGCAGTCATGGAGCTCGCTGGTGCTTTGGATAGAAGAAGAAGAAAGCATGGCAAGGTAATGTAATGAACTTCTATTGCTGCTGGCCTGCTTGTTCATCTAGTTTGGATTGATGGCAAAATAACTCACCCTATCTATTCTTTGCGGGCACATTTTGCCATTTTGGTCTTTTGTTGGTGCAAGTCTGAACCTATGACTCTATGAGGCACCGAGGCAGCATGCTTGTGACTGTGTGATGTGTTGTGAGTGCCTGTGTGGCGGTGAGAGCTGAGAGAGTGAGTCTGTTACTCTGTTTTCTGACTTTCTGTCATTCTGTGAGATTGTCTATTGAGCTGTTGTAATAGAAGTAGAACTCACAAACACTCAAGTCACTAGGACTTTGCATTGCCGGTTGCCGCTGATGTTGGCTATTGTAATAGGATAACACTAATACTTTGAACTATTTTGAGTCGGGTTGTACTCTTTTTTTCCTTTCTAGGGTTTCTCACAAGGGTGAGTTTTACCTAGAAAGGTTTTTAATGAGGCAAAGATTGCACAAACAACTCATTTTGAATATGAATTTCTGATTTGAAAATGTGAATCTGTCAATCGGTGATTTGTCTTTGTGTATATATTGTCAAATGTGAAATGTGATCTGCTGTCTATCTCTCATCATCTGTAATGTGTTGTCCAAAAATAAAAATGTTGAAGATTTTCTCGCCGACGGGCCATGGGCGGCACGGCCGGGAAAAAGAACCGTGCTGAACGGGCGGCACGGGCAAAAAAAAAGCCCACGGCGTGCATCGGCCGTAAATCGCACCGGCACGACTAGGCACGGCCCGACGAGCACGACGGCCCGATGAGGCCCGGTGCGAGTGCGTGCGGCACGGGGTACGACGGGCCGCCCGGGCGGGCTGGCACGCCCGATGGCCAAGATTGCGCGGCGTCGTTCACGGTGGGGGCGGCGAACGAAGCCGAGGGCGCGGCCTCATGCTGCGCTTGAACGGGACACGTAAATCTTAGCTGCAGTACGGCGGTGAACAGCGGGGGCATTCACGCCACCGTCGCCTGCGGGAAGCCCCAACGACCTCATTGCCGCGCGCCGTGCACCTGCTCTTGCGCCGCGCTGCTGTTTCTTCTACTGTCTAATGCAGCAGCACTGTCGCCGGCCAAATTCTCCCACCCTGCTCCATCTCCCTGCAATTCCTCTCGTCCACAGATGCGCCATGGACGCCAGTGGTTTCTTGTCGAGCATCTCGTTCAGGAAGGTCCACATCTCCGGTTCGCCCGCAGGGCAGCGGGGACCCTGCTCACACACGCGCCCACACGGCGGCGGCTGCTGGCTGCTGCTCCTACTAGTCCGCCCCGGCAGCAGCTCTTCTGGCTGGCCCACATGGCGTGGGGGCAACTCTGATGGTTGTACAATGGAAGAGCGCCACGGCGGCGGCGTCCACGGGTGAGCACGCAGCGGCGTTCGTGGGCGAGCACACGAGGACGGCGAGGCAGTAGCCAGCGTATTTTGTGTCCACCATGGCGCCACGTCAGCTGCCACATAGGTGGCAAAGTCTTATGTGGCTTGTATTGGATGGTAACTATGACGTGGACAAAGTTTATGGACTTAGACGAGCGAAAAAAGTTTATGGACATAGCTAAGAAGTGGATAAAAGTTAAAGGGCCCACGACGTAATTCACTCTATGGTAATTACGATCTTGGTGTATGGGAGATGTGGATGATGTCGGTCAAGGATCACTGAGATTGATTTACTTAAATTGGGTCAGTCAAATGGATGACACCTGATTTAGGTAAATTAACATGGGTCCTTACATAGTGCATCTTTTAGTTCTATAGATATTGCACGCCATTAAGTCTTGCTTTTATATATGTAACTCTTTATTGGGAAAGAAAACGGGGTTTCTCAGCGCCCTGGACGCTGTTTATGTGGAGTCCACCACTATACATGTGGGCCCTGTATGCATAGTTCAATTTTTATTTTTATTTTTATTTTTTGATTTTGTTTTTTCAGCTTCGTTTTTTCTTCTCTTTAAACTGGCGCACTGTGTCTAATTCATCGCACGATCATCGTGTGACTGTTAAGAAAAGTCCTCCGTATGTATAGAAGGAATTTATCATACTGAACTCCTTCATACGTCTATCTTGCTGTCGCTGCTAGCAGTCCTATTGTACCACCATATTTAAAAGAGGATATATTGTCTTGAAAAGCAAAAAACTATCCAGTATAAAATTCACTAGCTTCTACCATTCGATCATGGATTTTTCTAATTTTGCGTCAGTCATTCTTAGAGATAACCTTGAGTAGTTATTAATATCTTTTACATGCAGATGCGTATACCATACAAAAAAGATCACAACCATATACATAACTTTAGGCCTATTACCGCTACAAACGAACGAGCCTTCAGAACACCAGTTCACCACGACACATAGGCGCGACCACCAACTGCACGCGCGGCATCGTGCGTGTACCCTTCTAGTAGGATGTAATAAGCTAGGGAATCCGAAGTGCCTCGTCTTTCCTGTTCCATTTTTATGCCATGACCCGCACGTCTGACCACATGAGTCACGTATCCTGACTATTGGCTTCTTTTCCAAGACCTTTTAGGACGGCCCCTCAAACTCGCTCCACACCTTCTCCTTACTCGTCGTTGTGAGAAAGAACTCTCTCAACTGCTCGCCATTGCGATGGCGTCTCTCATCCTCCAATGTCACGCGGCGCTGGGAGAAGGCTTTGAAGATCGACTCCCTTCATCATTCGGGTGTAACAATTGCTTACACTCTAATCACTAAGGTTTATCTCACTTTCTTTCCTCAAGGCTTTTCAGGACAGGTTACAGAGAAAAGTAAATATGACAGCTTCAACAATTTGCACACCAGTATATCCCACATAGCAAAGCAATGCATGCATGCAACAGACGCATGGAGCTGAACCGGCTGAGCCTGCGCAATGCACTGTGCCGCGCCGGCCCGGCCGTATGTGTAGGAGTTGTAGTCAATGCGGGATGCGGCAACTGTAGTTCCATTTGGTCAGGCAGAGCAGATGGGTCGATCGAGTGACCGACTGACCGCCGGCCATGAGCGCAGAGCGCATAACTCGAAAGGGAGCATTGGCGGTGCACGGTCAAGAACCCAATTCGAGAGCTACTACTATGCCTGCCCCGTTGTATTGTACTAGTACTAGTATTGTTTGTTTCAAAAAAAACAAAGAAGAATTTGCTGCCCACATCGGACACCGTCCCTCTCCTTGAGGCAGACGCGCGCCAATAAATAGCACGGCCATGCAGGCAACATCATGGCTCATAAATGGAGACAAGCTAGGAGAGAGGGGTCGATGAATGGAACAGGCTTTTCACTACGGCCCACGGGCCAGCAGGCTACTAGTATTTTTTGCTTCTGGGCATTAACACAGTAGATGTATTTCAAAAGGTTTATAACATATGGAACAGGGTAGATTTACGTATGTTAAGATGTGCAACCATATGAACTCCGAGTCCATGACTATTATTTTCATATTAATATCTGACAAAAGGATGTTGGTAAATAATACAACTTTTATGCATAATGTATTGGTAGTTAAATTTATGCATAATGTATATGAACACCTCATATATAGGCTGACATGTATTGGATATAGTGTATACACAGACATACATCGTATGGTAGGTCAAGTATATATGCTTTCGGGTGTAATATCTTGTGCACAGTATACTAGAATACAACCCCATTTTCTTTCATTTGTGAAGTGTCCGTTTGGGTAAATGCCTGGCCAAGCACAAGCTTCTTCGGTTCTTCCACAGCTGCCGCAGTCGATAGGTTGCAACCCACTCGTCATCTGCATATCGCGTCACATGGATGGCTATGGGCATCGAGTCCTCTCGCACGCGTATGCTCAACCTATAAACAGCCAGTGCACCAGCAGTGTCTTCTTTGTGAGCTGAAGAGTGCCTGAGTGAAAATGAGACGGCCGTAGTTTTGTCCAATTCAGGCCTTAGCAGCTATGTTTCTGTTCCTATTTTTAGAATGGGAACCAAAATAAAAACTTGACGTGTTATTTTACATATGGCAATAAAAAACTCTCAAGGTTCATGGAGCGGTATCACAATCATAACCACAACCCAAGAACAACAATTAGCACAAATGCAAACCCTGAAATAAGCTGAATCATTCTAAAGCGGAATTTCCTCCTCACCTCATCGAGAAGTTGCTCCCAGTTGCTCCTGAGGAGCCCAAATACGACCAAGTCGTCTTGACCAGATCCAGATTGGTCGGGATCAATCAGGAGGGTCTTGAGTTCAGTGACGGCAGCGGCCTTGTCAAGGGGGCTTGTTGTGGCACGGGCCTCGCGGAGGCGAGCGGCGAGCGAAGCAATTGTGGAGGCAGCGGCGAGGTGCTCCCGGCGCTCAGCCGAGCTCGCGGGGGCAGCGAGGAGGCGGTCGGCAAGGGCCCCGAGGTCGGAGAGGTCGGGCGAGGAGGCGGCGAAGTGCAAGCGCTGAGTCGAGGGAAGACTTTAAGGATGTGGAGGAATCAGCGGCAGAGGCTGCGCAAGAGCGCGTTGGCGAGGACGCCGCGGTTAGAGGCAGCGAAGAAGAGGGCCGAGGCGTGCAGGCGGTCGGAGCGGAGGCGTAGGCGGTCGATGAGGAGGCGGAGGTCGGGCGCTAAGAGGGGCGTGGACGGGTCAGAGGCGTCGGCTGTGGTGGAGAGGAGGAGCTCACGCACGTCGTCGGCTGCCATCGCCGCCAGCGGCGAGGGGATGCTCGGCGGCGGCACACGGATCCGGACGGGCTCGGTTTGCTGACTTGAGCGACTGCGCTGCGGGAAGGAATTGAGCTCGCGGTGAGATCTGTATTTCGTTAGATTTACCGTATTGCCTCTAACCAGTTCAGTCTCTTTAGATCTTTGTTACAGGCATTCTTCTTCAATTTTCAAATTGATCAGTCTTTTAGATTTTTGCTAGAGGAATTCAATAGAGTAGCAGAAGACTAATATGGCATGGGGCAATATGTTTATTTTTATCATGAGGTGGGTTATTGAAGTAAAACCAATTCACTTTGATAAACATTTTAGTATTCTGCTACTCTAGTTGATATGTCTAGTTAGAAACAATTTAGTTTGATAAGGATTAAGACAGTTTTGTATTCATCTACACTTGCATTGTTGACAAGAGCATTTTTTTTTCTCTCTCCACCTCAAATGAACTAGGAGCCAATATAATGAATAGGATTAGTGAACAATTTAGCTCTCTTGTTGTGGCTCATTGATGTTCTACTTTTGGTCTGCCTGTTAATGAAACAAGCTAAAAAATCTTTCCACTTGTTTAGCTCTCAAGCCATAGCTACTCTCTTCGTTCCAAAGACATTTTTGACTTGTTAGGTTCATAACTTTTGCAACGCATCTAGACATATGTTATGTCTAGATTTATAGTAAAAGTAAAAAAATTTAATCTAAAATACCAAAACACCTTATAATTAGGGATGGATAGAGTACCATCAATGCTTGTTTAGCTCTAGAGCCATCTTGTTAACAGCTATCATCAATGCATGACTAGCAGTTACTCCGTACTCACTTGATCAAACATCACACAAAACACATAAGCATATATGATGCATATGGTACATCAATTCTAAACTTAGCGTAATATCAAACCTAACTGTTGCTTGTTTAGGGCAATGTTGGCATTCCGCCTCAGGTATGCTGTAGGGTGATCCTCATCAATGACTGTCTGACCCAAGAAAACAACAACAATATCTACTCCGCATCCAAGAATCGCAAGAGGAACATTGAACCAGGATCATCTCAGTCCAGAGCTCCAATGGCAAATCGCCCGCAGGTCCATCCTCCAGCTCAGGGCTCTAGGTTCCGCGCACCACCTCCAACAAGGAATCTGAATGCTCCACCACCACAGAAGAACTAGAGAGCTTACAAGCCGCCAGCGCCTCAAGCTACAGCCAAGACAGGTGGTTCCACTGCAGTAGCACCAGCAGTGAGGGGACCGTGCTACAACTGCAATCAACCTATTCATTATAAACATTTGTGGATGCTACAACTGCAATCAACCTATTCATTAATGGCGTCCTCAACATCACAGCCTCTGCCGCTGATTCCTCCGCCTCCTTAAAGTCTTCCCTCTACTCCGCGCTTGCACCGCTCGCCTCCTCACCCGACCTCTCCGACCTCGGGGCGCTTGCCGACCGCCTCCTCGCTGCCCGCCGAGCTTCGCCCGAGCCCGAGGAGCACCTCGCCGCTGCCTCCACAATTGCTTCGCTCCCGCCCGCCTCCGAGGGGTGATGTAATAACTTCGGATTGTTGTTAATGGTATATTGTGAATATCTCTTGTCATTGGGGCTGTATCATATACTTTTGTCATGCTGTCATATCTCAAATATGATACATATTCTGGACATATGAGACTTATATGATGTATATTCTACAGATGGTTAACACTAGGAGGAACAACCAAGGGGGTCGAACCCGCCACCACCACCACTGTTAACATGGAGCGCCTATCGATGATGCAAACACAGCTACTGCAACAAATGGCTCGTAATATGCGTAACATGCAGAACAACCAAAGAAGGGAATGGACCACCTCAAGTTAGAGACAAGAGGGGAGAATTCCCTCGAAAGGGCATCCACCTGTTTTCAAGCACTCCACTGATCCACTTCAAGCTGATGACTGGTTGCGTGCAATTGAGAGGCAGCTTGAGATTGCACAATGTGATGACAGGGAGAAAGTTTTGTATGCATCCGGGCAACCGCAAGGGGCTGCTCTTGACCGGTGGGACTCGTTTCGATTTGGTCGCAATGAGGTTAATCCTATAGTTTGGCAAGAATTTCGCAATGCTTTTCGTTCTCACCATGTGCCTGCTGGATTAATGAAATTGAAAAAGAAAGAATTCCTTGCTCTTAAACAAGGAAGCATGTCTGTTGTTGAATATCGTGATAAGTTCATACAGTTGTCACGGTATGCACCTACTAAAGTGGAGGATGATGACAAGAGGCGGAGCTGTTCATGGAGGGATTGAATGATGGTCTGCAATATCGCTTACTCTCTCACGCTTTTGCTAATTTTCAGCTCTAGAACCGCGATTCAGCTTGAACTCGGAGGACAAGTCAAACACCACGCATACATGGCGAGCAGTTCAAACTTGGTGACCGGTACACCCGTGAATATGCATAACAAATGAAAGTAAGGTACCCACAAGTGCGTATTTGTTATACTAGGAATGCCACGGTTATGCTATTCATAACAAATACGCACTTTCATTTGTTGTACTAGGAATTCTGGGATAAACATCGTAAGAATCTTGGTGTTTATATTACCTATCGAAGATCAATTACTAACTAATGAAAGTAAGGTTTTTCTACCTTTGTTGCTCATGGACCATTTCTTTTATCCTTTTCATTTCAATAATAACACTGCTATAAATCTATACATATATATTGTTTTGATTTACTTTAGATTTGGAAAAGATTGTTGGATATGCTATTAGTTATCACCTTCAAAGACAGTGAACCCCCAAATGATAGCAGATGGGTACTTCCAATCGAAAGGTAAAATACGATGCTAATGTTGTATCACACCTTGATATTAATATCAATTATTCTCTTCTCGTGGAATGCTAAGTAGCATTGTGGATACAAAGCTCAAGCATGGATTCAGTATGTTTCGAGAATGCACACAAGGAGCTAAGAGGTCAACGAATGCACTAATGGTGACCCCTCTATCTCTATATGCATCTGGTTAAAAGTCCCCGATACTCGAATTCATGCAAATCATTTTTTTCAGGATGTGGCCACAGAGAACAAACTTGAGAAAACTCTTCTTTCAAATGTTATCTCACCTAATGACATTGGAGTTACTTTTGAGGACATTGGAGCCCTAGACAATTTGAAAGATACACGAGGGAATTGATAATGCTCCCTCTCGCAAAGATCTGAATTGTACAAAGAAAAGGCAGCTAACAAAGGTGCTCACATAATTTTAAAAGAGCAAATTGGGCCCAACATATTGCCTACTAACTATCAGTTACATTTGCAAGTACTACCGATGCATTTCTTTTCTCGGCAACCTGTAAAGGGAATATCGCTCTTTGGACCACCTGAACAGGTAAAATAATGCTTGCCAAAGCAAGATCAACCGAGGCAGGTGCAAACTTTATCAATGTATCAATGTCAAGCATTACCTCAAAGGTACTGTTCAACATAAATAGTTGGTATTCGCATCGGAGAGTTTATTGTGACAAAAGTGGTGTAAGTGATGGATTGGTGATAGAGAAGTTTTTTGTGACATAGAAAATCCTTTGTCACAATAAACTTCAAAAATATATTTTGACCTCTCACCTCCCGAGGGCACCACATTATTATGGAGATGTAGAGGCGTCCCTCGAATGGATGACCTCTTACCTCTAGAGAATTAGGGCTAGACTTTCCAATGTAGTAGATTAGTTCTAGTTGAGAGTTAGGGAGAGCGGCGCTACGTCCGGGTTCCGGAGGAGTCTTCGGAGGAGTCATCAGAGTTCTGGTATATCTTTGTATCTATTCTTGTAAGACTTATGCTTTAATATATTTTATCTTCTCTATTTACTTTTATGCATTACATTTGATTGGTTAGTATAGTTGTTATACTTTAGCATAGGATCTTCGCCTGTATTAGGTGCTCTAGTTATCACGTGTGGCTAGAGTAGTAATCGATAGTGTAGACGTGGAGTCTAGGCTATAGGTTACCTGAGATTACGCCCAATTCTTACGGTTAGTTGTGGTAGCCCCAGAGGTGACAGCTCTGTTAGGCCTTCGTATTCCACCATGTCAGAGTTGGTGTTTCGTAGGGCTCATTGGCAGCCTTCCCCAACTACCTTTTTCCCAGTCTTATTCGAGAGTTGGAAAGGTACTGCTGCCCCAAAGTGCTATTGTGTGATTGCTATATCTATCCATGAATCGCTTATTATAGAACCCCAAAGTACTAGAGAAGTATTTAGGAACCTTGAGCTCTCCAATCGCCCTCTCACTTTAGCTATTTACTCTTTTATCATAGAATTCTCCCCGTGTGTGTCATATATGCATAATTCCTATCATCTATCATTTACACCTACTTTAGTCTAGTTGGTGTATTAGTTAGTAGATACATAATGGTGAACTATCAATGTCTTTATCCATTGTTTCCTAGTGGTAAAATATAAATAACGATACATGGAATACTCCCCGGTAAAATTTTACAATGGTTTTACGTGCGCTTGCGGAATCCTTCATATTTTAATTGTGCATAAGAAATACCAACAAGCATTTTTGGCTCCGCTGCCGGGAAAAAACAATTGGCGTAAAGATTTTGATACTGATCTTGATATCTCGCTAATCTAGTCCGGCATTAGCTTTAGTAGGATTACCCCCCGTTTTTTTGAGTTATGGAATAAGCAGGACATCAACCGTTCCAACCTTCTGGCAAAATTCCACAAGAACAAGATGGGGGAGATATTGAAGAACTCAGGGTGGCTGAACATTCATGATCCATCTACATTGGAACCCTACCATCTCACAGGTTTGTAACCATATATATTCTTCTAACTATGTGTAGATTGGAGAAAAAATTTATCGCCACAAGTAAAAATTCATCACATGTGACGAATAAAGATGCTGTGCTACTCACAAATACCATTGTGAGTCATGGTAAGTTTGATCAAGAAAAGTGAGAAAGTCTTACTCATAGGCTTTAAATTTAATGAGTAGTTATCCTGTTGCATTCCACTCCATGTTTACTTTGAATAATCCATGCATCTACTCCATCTCATATCAAATCCACAACATGTTTAGTTTCTTGCACACATGTATGTCACTTGCATCACTACTTAAAACAAAAAAAGAGTTGAACTCCTTTGTCACTTGCATCTCCGGAGGTATGTTAGTGGTCGTTGTGGGAACCTCAAATGTTGCTTCTTCTTTGTAGCGTACTACGATGCGAGGTCCCAGCGAAGCTTTGAGACATTTCCTTCTTCAAGTGTGGAGCGGAATGCGAGCAAAGAACCATCCTTCTTTTGGAACGGTTGAATGGACTGAAATTCAGCGCAAGGACACCTTGTCGGAGAAGGGGGAGTTCTGTCACACGTCAAATAAAGACGGTGATAAATTACGACGCTGATGGGCTAAGGACAGAGCCCAAGGAGGATAAGCGGCCCCACCCGCCCGCCCTAGAGGGGCGGCGTGGGGGTGCCGCATGTGGCAAGGGGTGGCGGCTGCCCAAGCCGTTGCCGCCCGCCGCCATCTAGCGCCCGAGGCCATGGGGCCAGCGTTGCCGTCCCCACTTGTCACCATCGTCATCACCGCCGCCACCTTACGGAAAGTTCGTGTTCAATAAGGACTTTCCGTTAGAGTCTGTTGGAGACTATAAATATTAGACCATTGTATTCAGAATCAATTAAGAAAGTAATTTGGGTAATTCCCGTTTATTCCAATCTCCCGCTCTCTCTCTCTCTTCCCCACCCTAGCCGCGTCGCCCCCTCCCTGTGCCGCCCCCTGCGCCGCCCCCCCACGCGCCACCGGTGCGCCACCCCTAGGGCGCCGCCCCCCCCTCCTCCTCCTCCTCCCCCTCCCCAATCCACTAGACCAAATCCACCCCCCGCTGCGCGTATTACAGCGACCATGACCTAGCTTATGATTTTCCCTAAAATATTTGTTTCCTTATCTCTCTATGGTTATGCGCATAATTCTACTTTATCATATTTTGCTTCCATTCACCTAGGTAGCTAGTACCACCTTGAATTGATTGATTGGGTCAATTTGCATTATTAGACCAGTTTAATTTGCACTAGTCATTGGAGATACTTCTCCATGAGAAATAGAAGCCACTACTAACCAGAACAATACAATCCCAACCAGCATATGGCTATCAACTGGTCTTCTTGAATTTGTAACCCTGTTATTTGTTCTTTTCTATTGGTAGACCAATAATTTATGTCTGTTTTGTGATAGTTGGATTAGTACATATGATTCCGTCAAGTGTGGAAACAAAGAAAACAGGGAATATTGATGCTGTGTCAATAAGAGGAGATACAATGCATTGTTGTTGTTGTTCTTGCAATTTATTTATTTTACATTCACATTTCGAGTCTGAATAAAAATTTGCATGGCTTATACATTTTAGGGCACGGCCTTACAACAGGCACGCAAAATGACTGTTGCCAGTATTGTCCATGTACAACGAACTGCTGATCTGAATCCTTGTATGTGCTGCGTATATCACACAGCCTGCTAAGTATCAGAGGTCCAGAGTGGTGATTGAATTGTGATCACGCTTTCAGATGATAACGCCAGCTTGGCCCCTGTGACCAGAATATCTGTATCAACAATGATTGGGAAATTCAGATTTTTGAAAATGAGAAATCCAAAATACATGTAGCGTTGTTTCCAGATATTGCTTTGGGCTTGTCTTCAAAAATTAAAAGCGGACACAAACATCCAGCTTTCATTTTGAAAGGAGGAAATTGGTAATATCAACTTCACATTTAGATTGAATAAAACCGAGCTCTCCATTAATTGATTTACAGAGATAGGCAAACCGACGGCCTCTGTAAATGGCGATAAACTGTGAATAAAAATGACTGCCTCCAAAAAATATTTTTGGTAGTAGTGACAAGTCTAGCATCCCACCAAGTCTGGCCACAGCACCACAGCCACCATTGGCAGTAACAACAGATTCCTGAAATGACTGAAATGCTAAAGCAGAGTGAACTGCAAAACTTTATTCGAACTTTGTTATGGAGGAGCAGAGGTCAATAATACTTGCTCCAAGAGCATATAGTATTGGAACAAGTACATGGCTGATACGGCGAGTAGTTCATTATCCAACTCACATGAGAGTTTTTTAGCTGTTTGACATGAATATATATAAATGGTAGGGAAATAAATAGGTTTGCAGACCTTTCCTATGGCATTAGTAAAATATTATTCTAACTACACCGTTCATTTATCTTCATTGAGTCACACCATTCATTACTAAAATATGCGATGTCTTCTAGAACCAAATAGAGCGGGAGAGACAGAATATCACTACTACCGTTGCTACTCGCAACTTATTTCAAATTTGCGGTTTGTATGAACATGTAGATTATATGGGACAGAAAAATATCCATCTTTTCTTTTTTCTTCGGCAAAGACACGCCAATAACTACCAAAAGGCACCAGTCATAAATGGAAGAAACAAGGAATCATACATATACTACCGTGTGAGGAGCTTGATGCATCGTGGAGCATTCATTATGCCAGAAAAGCTTATCAGTGACACTTCGATTAGTGACTTAGAAAAGAAACGTGTCACTAATATCAGTGACGCGGGTTAACTATACGTATCACTGATTAGCTGTTGCCCATGGTCTAGGAACAAGACGCGTCACTAATAACACTATATCAGTGACCCTTGCAAATAAAACGCGTCACTGATAGATGGTTGTATTTGTGACGCGGGTTACGAAGACGCGTCACTGATAAAGAATGTGACGCGTTTTCTATGGACATGTCATTGATAGAAGACGTTATCTGTGACTCATTTTCTTAAGCCGCGTCACAGATTACCAAGCCGGAAAATATAATTAAAAGTTAAAATGAAAAACATAATGCAGTATTAATGGTTGGACCGAATTCTTTGATTGTTTCGTATTCATGGTTGGGCCGAATTCTCGTGGGCCGAGCCGAACCCTACTCCATCCAGCCCATGGCGAGCGAAGAAGGGATTCCAAACCTGAGAAGGTATGCGAGAGCAGGTTCATCTCTCCGTGAAGTCTGCAGCGCGTGGACGAGGAGACCTCGCGCGGCACTTGCAGCTGTCGCCGGCGCCGCCGCCCACCACGGCACCTGCAACTCCCGCCGGCGCCGCCGGCGCTGCCCACCACAGCACTTGCAGCGGCTGGCGGTCTGCGGCCGGGCAGCGCCGCAGCAGCCAGGCGCATCCTCGCGCTCGCTCCCACCGAGGTCGCCGTCGGCGGCCACGCGGCAGTGCGGCACCAATCCACCGCCCCCACCAAACCGAGGAGGCCGAGCAGCCGGCATCCTTCGATCATCCGAAGGTGAGCCCCAATCCCCAGTCCTAATTCCCCAATCCCCAGCTCCAAGGTGCTGCAGCTGCCACTTGCTCTCCTCGCATCGCTGCCGCCCCAATTTCCTTTGTGTGCCCGTGCGCTCGTCGGCCACCGCCCCAGCACGGCACCAATCCACCACTCCTTGATTTTATAGGAGTTCGACACCCGAACCAGCTCCGACAAATAAAATTAGTTGAACTCCTTTGTCACAATAAACTTCTCTGTCACAAATAGTTGCACACATGTATGTCACTTGCATCACTTACACCACTCCTTGATATAGGCTTCTCTGTGTTGTTTGTTTAACTATCTACAATTTTGCCAAAATCGCTCTTAAAAGAAGTATTACGTATCCATATCTTGAGCATAATTTTTATGCATGCATAAACAGGTTGATGCACATGTAAAATCACTGAAAACTTTGTGTAAACGGAAAGCAAAGTCAGCTAAGGATGGTGATGCACTGATCCTGAAGTGGGCGCAGCAACTTATCCATCATGCTTTTGATATCCTTGACCAGTACATAAAAGAGGCATCAGAATCAGCCAGGGGTCACAGTTTCGTTACTCCTATGACTGGCAAACACAAGGGAAGGAAACAGACATCTGCATCAAAGTCAACATCACAAGCAGTTGTTGCTGTGTTCACTGTTGGATCACTGATCCTAGCTTGTCCTACTGCCGATGTGAAGGACGTCACCCCTTTGCTACACACAATTGTAACTTCTGGAAGTTCTGAGCCAAGGCCAAAAAACCTTGTTGGCGGGACCATTTCTTTCAAAGAGTTAGCTCCATCATTATATATACAATCCTGGGATACATTAGCAAAAATATGCCTTGTAGATGACAAATTGGCCAAACGGTATATTCTAATTTTTGTTCAGGTATGTACTCTGCACAGGTCTCATGATTACTCTTAACAGATATAGAGTCAATGCTGCTTCTATGAATCAGGAGCTTGAGAGGAGTGATATGGCTACCCTTCGAATAATATCATGATTGCGATGGCAGACTTCTATGTCCGTTATACCGCATTGGTTGACTGGTGAGCTTATATCTCTTCATTCATACACACACTGATATTAAGATCACTATCCGTACAGAATTTGTCACTATTTCTTGCAAGCAGATATGCATGTTCCTGTATATAAGAATGTCTTTTTACAACTTCAAACTTTTTCTACCTTTGCAATGTTAAGACAATCGGCTGATTCTGACTACTCTTTGGTGAATGAAACGTGGCTAATTTGTTTCCCTCTGTTTTCCTTTTTTTATCAATATATTTTCCAAGTTAATGGTCCCAATGAATGATCATATCTATTAATCCATTTAACTCTGATTCTGTATCTTTCTGCAAAAGAAAGTTGAAAAGATATCTCATTTTTTAAAAATTCTAGCAACATGCTTGAGTTCTTGTCAGATGGTATCGGAGAGGAAGCTGTTAGACTTTTAGTCTGTTACTATGTTGGCAATTAAGATTAATGATGTAAACGTGTCCTCCCATGTGCTAGTTGTTCTGTGGCTTTCAGAAATAGTAAATAGATTTTCGTCAAGACTATTTTATCGCTTATGTTTCACAGATTTATGAAGAAGATATTTCATTTATTTATTTTTCCAATTAGTTAGTCTTATTTGCACATGTGTTTAAATGATCTCTCCTTTATGATGTTTTTGCAGTTATGTGTCAAAAATAACAAAATCACTACGTGATCCCTATGAAGTAGTACGGAGACAAACATTTATCCTACTCTCTAAGGCCAGTCTCAATGGAGAGTTTCACCTCCCGCTTTCCGATGTTTGAAACTTTGATATGAAATGATCTTTCTCACAAAGGTAAGATTTCATGGCAAGGTTTCATGACTTATTTTATTGTTCATGGGGCCGACCTGCCATCCGCCTCTTCCCCTCGCATCCCCGTAGTCAATGCCTTGAGGCCGAGCATGGTGGCCGACGCAGCTCGCGTCTGCAGGTGGCGAACAAGCGCCTGGGCCGGACGGCCTCACGGCGGCGCGCGAAGCTCACCACGACACGGCCGCGGGCGGCGGCCGGGGGAGCCCTCGTGCTCGCGGGCGCCCGCGACCGGGCGGCTAATCGCGACGCTGCGGCGAAGCGGAGCTGCGAGGGGCAGCTTCGCGACGACCGGGCGCCGGGCGGATTCTCAATGACCGGCGGAGCTCAGCGCTGCGTGCTCGCGACGGCGGTGCTCGAACGCGCGCTAAGCGCACGCGCTGGGCGGCGCTGGAGGCCGCTGCGTGCAGCGGCGGGCAGAGGCGCGCTAAGGCCAGCGGGCGGGCGCTGGAGCTCGCGCTCGCAGACGCTGCCGGGCGCTGGAGCTCGCAGGCCAAGGCCCACGCTGGGCGGCGTAGGAGGCCGCGCAGCTGCCCCTCGCGACGCCCGCAAAGACGGGCGCTGCTCGCCAGGCGCGGAGCCGCCTCAAGGGGCGCCCTGCACGCCAGCACGCCGCCCGCGGCGGCCTCCACGCGCAGCCGGGCGCTCTTCCTCGGAGGAACCCGGGCGGCCTCGCCCGCGCGGTCGGGCGCTTGCTCACGGCGCTCCTCCGAGAGGAGCCCGAAAAAAAAAAAATAGGAGAAAAAAAAAATCCGAGTCCCAAACTGTAGCTTCTTCCAAAGCATACGGAGAGCTTCGCTCCCCCCGCCCACGGCGGCGCCGGGCGACGGAGTTTTTCGCCACGCCCGCCTGCGGCCGGCGTAGAGCTTGTTCCCATCGCGCCTCGGGCGGTGGTGGAGATCGCGCCCGCCGCGCGGCCGGTGATGCCTGTGCTCCCGCCGCGCCCCGGGCGAGCAACCGCCCCGTCCCTTTCGCGTGGAAGAATCCCGGATGAAACGAATCTGAGGCCTCAGTGGGAGTTTCACGCGATTTCCAACGTTTTGGAAACCGGGCGGACTCGTTTCATCCCCACGAAACTTTTCTCTTCTCTCTCCTGCTCGTTTCATGCAAAAACTTTGCATGTGCTGATGTGGCACCTTATTTAATGTGCGTGAAACTCCTGATGAAACCCCATTGAGACTGGCCTAAGTTGCTGCAGGTGCTAATCACTTCTGTAATGATTTGTTTTGAATATTGGGTCATGGTTACTGAGACTGCTATTTTGTCCAGAGGGACTATGTAAAGTGAAGAGGGGTTCTCTTCCTTCGGTTCCTGCCATCTTTAGTTGATGAGTCTGAGAAGATTAGGCATTTGGCTGACTACCTTTTTGGGAACATCTTAAAAGGTATTTAGTTTTGTACTAAACTTTTCTTGTTTTAAGTCACTGCCTAACACGTATCATGTCACTGATTGACATCTGCTTAATTTTTGCAGCTAAAGCACCACTCCTTGCATATAATAGTTTTATTGAAGCTATATATGTTCTAAACGATTGCACTGGGCAAGGTGTATATAGCGACTCTCAGTCTCAGGGAAGTTCAGATAGAAGACCCGCCCTTTTTGCAATTCGGTACTCAAACTGTTCTCCTTAGTCCTTGCAAGAAAGAAGCTTTCATCCTTAGTTTAATTTTATCATGCTCTTTTTTTTTTTTTTTTTTTTTTTTTTTTTTTTTTTAGTGGCACTGATGAAAGATCGAGGTCAAAACGGATGCACATTTATGTCTCTTTGCTGAAACAAATGGCGCCAGAGCATCTTTTAGCCACGTCGGCCAAGTTATGTGCTGAGATCTTGGCAGCTGTTTGTGATGGCTTGCTCAGTGTTGATGATGCTGGTGGAAGGGCTGTACTTCAGGTGAGGATCAATATCTTTAGAATCCAGATGGTTTCCTGCCATTATGAACTAAGAAAGGTATCTTGGATATCCAGTACCTAGATAGTAGATACAACCATTGACATCAATGAGAGCTTTACAGCCTGATTGTCACTTGACTGACCTGCAATGTGCACATGCAGCATGGGTTTTTTTATTCATGCTTATGTTACACGCTTAGTGTGTTAAATGATTATAGGATAGCTAGAGTAGCTTTGTATGCTGCTACTTTTCCGTAGTTGTGATGATTTATTTTTTCTCAACAGGATGCTCTGCAGATACTGGCTTGCAAGGAGATGCGCATCCACCCCAACATCTTGTCAGAAAATTCCGAGATGGACGAGGAAGGCGGCGAGGGGGTGGGGAACGGCCAGCGCCCCAGGCGGCCAAAGGGGAGGGCAGTGACCCAGGTGGCGAAGAAGAATCTAATCCAGATTGCTATCCCGATCTTCATCGAGCTGAAGCGGCTGCTGGAGAGCAAGAACAGCCCGCTGATCGGGTGCCTGATGGAGTGCCTGCGCACCCTGCTCAAGGACTACAAGAACGAGATGGACGAGATCCTGGTGGCGGACAAGCAGCTCCAGCGCGAGCTCCTCTACGACATGCAGAAGTACGAGGCGGGCAAGGGGGAAGGGCAAGGCTGCAGCGCAGGCCGAGGCTGAGGCTGGTCCCAGCGGCACCGTAGGTCCCCAGCTGGTGAGTCTGCCAGAGCCATTGCCAGGTCGGTGCTGAAGGAGGTGAACCGAAGACGCCGACGCAGCCGCTGCACACGATGAGTGTGCCCAAGGTGAAGTCCATTCTGGGAGCGCCGGGCCGGGCTCTCGCCGCCCTGATGTCCTCGAAGTCGGTCCGGGCGGCTTGAGCCGTTGAGTCGGACGATGAGAGTTAGCATGCGTCCACTCTGATGGTAGTTTATTTCCGCTGTTGGAATTGGGCTGGTCCGGTCTGATGTTCGTTTTAGTATGATGATGATGACCGAGTAGGAGATTTAAGCACTATAAGCTCATTTTCTCAATGAGGCTTTCCCTGACTTGCAGTGTATATAATTACATGTTCCTGTAACCCAACAACGAGAATTCTGTCCTTAAATATAAGGGATATGGAGTTCAAAATTGCATTATAAGTCCTTAAATTTCTCTCTCATGTGTTCTTTTTAGCAGAAAATACTGACATTCCTTTGAAACTTGACATCATTTAAATCAGCCAGCCGGTAACTAAAGAAAGTAACAGCTAAACTATTATTTTCATCCTAATTAGTGAGAGGTAAGATAGTTTTTTGTCAGACATTTTATTTTGTTCGAAAATTGCTTGAATACTTTTGTAATGAAACTTGAGCAAGAAACAACTCTTTTTTTTTTTTTTTTTTTGCAAAATGTGGGTTCACGTGCTTGGCACATCGCGTAATAAACTTTGTGATTTTGAACCTCGTTTTCAAGTAAGAAGGATTCCAAATAAAATCACTCAAGGTATTCCAAATAAGAGGTGGGGAGTCTCATCATGTGCAAATGTCACTAAACTGAATCTCGACCTCATTGAATCCTCAAGTGAGAATTACAAGTATCTTAGTTGAGTGCAAATTGCAGAGAGTGGATTGGTAGGGTGTGTGTGTTACACAAGCTGGGATGTCGGTTACAAGTAGGCATGCAAGTGGGTCACAATTGGTTAACCCAAACACTGACCCGCTCTACCCAAATAAACTTTTTTGGGTTTTGGGTCAACCCAACCCAATCCATCCTTATTTTCTGGTTCCACCAAAGAACACCAAGAGGCCAGTCCTGCAGGTGCTCGACGCTCGTCCTCAGAGAAGCATCCGGTGGAGCAGAGCGCCGACCGACACCACGCCCGCCAGGGCCAGCACCACTAGCGGCCACCCGCCTGTTGTGTTCATGCGATGACTGCCCGTGACTACTACTTTGCTCGCGTACATCTCGGCACAGGCGGACACTTGCAGGCGGGCAGCGCCTGCGTCGGAGCAGCCCCCTCCATCAAGGAGAACGTCGTCGCCAGCCCACGCCGCACCGCTCTAGCGCCGACGAGCGGCCGACGCCCGGCTCCCAAACCTCGGCCCCGTGCTTGTGGCCGGCGACGGTGGCGAGCTTGAGCTCTTTGCAGCGCGGCAGCGAGCCCCGTGCGCAAGCGCGCCTGCTTTGACCGCTTGGCTCCGCCACTCTTCTTCTTGATTGAATCACTCCTAGAGATCATGTGCATGTTCCTCATCGGAGACGGCCGCGGCGCTCGAAGGGAGCTGCCAACTCGCGGTAGCGCCTTACCGCCATTGCCGCTGAACATGGACGATCGGTGGAGAAGATGCATGATTGTGCCTCGAGATGTATTTCTGGGAATCCGAGCCAGTAATCGAGCAAAGCAAAGCTAGATAGCTCGGGCCGCCGTCTTCCGCGCGCCGTCGGTGAAACCCGATCCAACCCCGCGCCGCTGCACGCCCTTGGCCGTCACCGCGATTGGGTTACCCAGGTGACCCATCACACTGGACACCGATTGGCACCAAATATTAGTGGGTCGGCCCAGTGGGTATTTACACCAAATTTTATCTTTTGGGTAATGGGTCATTGGGTTGACCCAGCCTAATCTGCATCCCGAGTTACAAGATTTGGATGAGATTGAAATGATCGAAATAGTGTTTTGTTCATTGATTGGTAACGAATGTAATCATAGATGGTAAACGCAAAGTGTATTATTGGTTTACGGGGGAAATGAGGATGTCATGGCTGATTTGTCCGAGTTGTTTTCCTTCCTTGCTACGGGCCACGGGCCACGGGCTGAGTTTGCCCCCAGATCTGGGACTTGCCTATTTGACTCCCTTCGCAGGCTAATTCACCGCTGTCTCTAATTCATAGTTTGTGCTTTACATGTACAAAGGCCTATCCCTATTTGCATAATAGTTTTATACAAACAAAAAATTATGGTTGCATGTACAAAAAAAAGCCTTATCCCTTATTTGCACAACAACAATTAAAAGGGTGTAAGAAGATGATGTTATAGGGCAACGACTAAAGCAACAGATCTCAGTTACAAAAGCAAAAAAAAAAAAAAAAAAAATCATATCAATCCTCTGACTCCAGATACGAGTACAGATGCTGCTATTCCTCTATATTCAAGTTCAGCTACAGATAGTACGACTATGTCTTCTCCTTTATAAACCCGTCGCCGCTGCCTCCTCCAAACTCTTCATTCCACTTAGAAATTCTGGCCATGGTTACTGAACCAGATGAAAAGCTAGCACACACCTACAGTGAAAAGCTCAACTAATTATCATGTGCTTACAACATGCGGTAAGGGAAAAAAGGTAATCTTAACAGGTAACAGGAGTGGCGTTAGCATGCTAGAAAAATAGGTAGGCAGGCATTATTGCTTCACCTGTCCAAGCGCAAATGTCAAGTCATCCATTCTAAGTGGGCGAAGGTCATCCTTTCCATACAACGGAGGCTCAGGCCTACCGTCAGCTATTGCCTGAATCTTCTCCTGGATCAAACAAATGATACTTTAGTGCTAACAGGAGGGATGGATGGTGCGAGATGCATCAAAACGGCTAAACCATAGATAGAGGTTCTGCACACACCTTCTCCTTCTCAATAATTTCATGAATGGGACAATGTGCTGCAGTTACACAGAGATTCTGCAGGGAAGGGGATCATTATGATAAGTTTACAATCCCTTATTGCTGAAAAGTCTTAAGGCACAGCAACATACCTTCAAGTCACTCCCTGAATATCCATCAGTCATATTGGCAACTAACTCAAGATCCACATCTGGTTCTAACGTTTCTTTGGATAGTATTACTTTCAAAATCTTTTCTCTGTTTGACGTGTCGGGAAGGCCCACCATTAATCTGACAATAAAACTCAGTGCAAAGAGTTAAGGAATGGATACAAAACCACCATTAATCTGCTAATAAGACTCAGTGCAAAGAGTTAAGAATGGACACAAAACCAGTCTAGTTCAGGGAATCATAGAAGCTTACCTGCAAGGAAACCTTCGAACAACGGCATCATCAAGGTCAAATGGCCTATTTGTGGCTCCAAGAACAATTACACGTTCATACTCTTTAGTACGCAAACCATCCCAATTTATCATAAATTCATTTTTCATTTTGCGTGCTACTTCATGCTTTTCTGCCCTTTCTCTAGTTCCTAGTAAACTGTCAACCTGTTAAAGAAAGTCACAATTGTGAGTCAAAAACAACTCAGACAGAATAAAAACATGAATGACTCATTTGCTTGCACACCTCATCAACAAATATTACTGCAGGAGAAAGTTTACTAGCTAGAGAGAAAATGGCCCTGACATATTTCTCTCCATCTCCAACCCACTGAACAAAAAAAAAAATTGTCATCAGATTTAATGTAATGTCCGACAAAAAAATAGCACCCAGAACCGAGTTTCTGCCCCCTCTCCGATGCGAATACCAACTATTTATGTTGAACAGTACCTTTGAGGTAATGCTTGACATTGATACATTGATAAAGTTTGCACCTGCCTCAGTTGATACTGCTTTGGCAAGCATTATTTTACCTGTTCCAGCGGTCCAAAGAGCAGTATTCCCTTTACAGGTTGCCGTAAAGAAATGCATCGGTAGTACTTCCAAATGTAACTGATAGTTAGTAGGCAAATATGTTGGGCCCAATTTGCTCTTTTAAAATTATGTGAGCACCTTTGTTAGCTGCCCTTTGCTGTACAATTCAGATCTTTGCAGAGGGAGCATTATCAATTCCCTCGTGTATCTTTCAAATTGTCCAGGGCTCCAATGTCCTCAAAAGTAACTCCAATGTCATTAGGTGAGATAACATTTGAAAGAAGAGTTTTCTCAAGTTTATTCTCTGTGGCCACATCCTGAAAAAAACGATTTGCATGAATTCGAGTATCAGGGACTTTTAACCAGATGCATATAGAGATAGAGGGGTCACCATTAGTGCATTCTTTGACCTCTTAGCTCCACTGTGTGCATTCTGAAACATACTGAATCCATGCTTGAGCCTGTATCCACAATGCTACTTAGCATTCCACAGAAGAGAATAATTGATATTAATATCAAGGTGTGATACAACATTAGCATCGTATTTTACCTTTCGATTGGAAGTACCCATCTGCTATCATTTGGGGGTTCACTGTGCTGAAGGTGATAACTAATAGCATATCCAACAATCTTTTCCAAATCTGAAGTAAATCAAAACAATATATATGTATAGATTTATAGCAGTGTTATTATTGAAATGAAAAGGATAAAAGAAATGGTCCATGAGCAACAAAGGTAGAAAAACCTTACTTTCATTAGTTAGTAATTGATCTTCGATAGGTAATAACACCAAGATTCTTACAATGTTTATCACAGAATTCCTAGTATAACAAATGAAAGTGCGTATTTGTTATGAATAGCATAACCGTGGCATTCCTAGTATAACAAATACGCACTTGTGGGTACCTTACTTTCATTTGTTATGCATATTCATGGGTGTACCAGTCACCAAGTTTGAACTGCTCGCCATGTATCTGTGGTGTTTGACTTGTCCTCTGAGTTCAACTGAATCGCGGTTCTAGAGCTGAAAATTAGCAAAACTGTGAGAGAGTAACTGATATTGTAGACCATCATTCAATCCCTCCATGAACAGCTCCTGCCTCTTGTCATCATCCTCCACTTTAGTAGGTGCATACCGTGACAGCTGTATGAACTTATCACGATATTCAGCAACAGACATGCTTCCTTGTTTAAGAGCAAGGAATTCTTTCTTTTTCAATTTCATTAATCCAGCAGGCACATGGTGAGAACGAAAAGCATTGCGAAATTCTTGCCAAACTATAGGATTAGCCTCATTGCGACCAAATCGAAACGAGTCCCACCAGTCAAGAGCAGCCCCTTGCAGTTGCCCAGATGCATACAAAACTTTCTCCCTGTCATCACATTGTGCAATCTCAAGCTGCCTCTCAATTGCACGCAACCAGTCATCAGCTTGAAGTGGATCAGTGGAGTGCTTGAAAACAGGTGGATGCCCTTTCAGGAATTCTCCCCTCTTGTCTCTAACTTGAGGTGGTCCATTCCCTTGCTGGTTGTTCTGCATGTTCTGCATATTCTGAGCCATTTGTTGCAGTAGCTATGTTTGCATCATCAGTAGCTGCTCCATGTTAACAGGTGGTGGTGGTGGCGGGTTCTGGCCCCCTTGGTTGTTCCTCCTAGTGTTAACCATCTGTAGAATATACATCATATGTCTCATATGTCCAGAATATGTATCATATTTGAGATATGACAAAGATGACAAAAGTATATGATACAGTCCCCAATGACAAGAGATATTCACAATATACCATTAACAAAGAATCCGAAGTTATTACATCACCCTCTAGAGGCGGGCGGCGAGCGAAGCAATTGTGGAGGCAGCGGCGAGGTGCTCCCCGGCGCTCGGCGAGCTCACGGCGGGCAGCAGCAGCGAGCGGTCGGCAAGCGCCCGAGGTCGGAGAGGTCGGGCGAGGAGGCGAGCGGTGCAAGCGCGGAGTAGAGGGAAGACTTTAAGGAGGCGGAGGAATCAGCGGCAGAGGCTGTGATGTTGAGGACGCCATTAATGAATAGGTTGATTGCAGTTGTAGCATCCACAAAGGTTTATAATGAATAGGTTGATTGCAGTTGTAGCACGGTCCCCTCACTGCTGGTGCTACTGCAGTGGAACCACCTGTCTTGGCTGTAGCTTGAGGCGCTGGCGGCTTGTAAGCTCTCTGGTTCTTCTGTGGTGGTGGAGCATTCAGATTCCTTCTTGGAGGTGGTGCGCGGAACCTAGAGCCCTGAGCTGGAGGACGGATCTGCGGGCGATTTGCCATTGGAGCTCTGGACTGAGATGATCCTGCTTCAAAGTTCCTCTTGCGATTCTTGGATGCGGAGTAGATATCGTTGTTGTTTTCTTGGGTCAGACAGTCACTGATGAGGATCACCCTACAAAGATACCCGAGGCGGAATGCCAACATTGCCCTAAACAAGCAAAGTTAGGTTTGATATTACGCTAAGTTTAGAATTGATGTACCATATGCATCATATATGCTTATGTTTTGTGTGATGTTTGATCAAGTGAGTACGGAGTAACTGCTAGTCATGCATTGATGATAGCTGTTAACAAGATGGCTCTAGAGCTAAACAAGCATTGATGGTACTCTATCCATCCCTAATTATAAGGTGTTTTGGTATTTTAGATTAAATTTTTTTACTTTTACTATAAATCTAGACATAACATATGTCTAGATGCGTTGCAAAAGTTATGAACCTAACAAGTCAAAAATATCTTTGGAACGAAGAGAGTAGCTATGGCTTGAGAGCTAAACAAGTGGAAAGATTTTTTAGCTTGTTTCATTAACAGGCAGACCAAAAGTAGAACATCAATGAGCCACAACAAGAGAGCTAAATTGTTCACTAATCCTATTCATTATATTGGCTCCTAGTTCATTTGAGGTGGAGAGAGAAAAAAATGCTCTTGTCAACAATGCAAGTGTAGATGAATACAAAACTGTCTTAATCCTTATCAAACTAAATTGTTTCTAACTAGACATATCAACTAGAGTAGCAGAAGACTAAAATGTTTATCAAAGTGAATTGGTTTTACTTCAATAACCCACCTCATGATAAAAATGAACATATTGCCCCATGCCATATTAGTTTTCTGCTACTCTATTGAATTCCTCTAGCAAAAATCTAAAAGACTGAATTTGAAAATTGGAGAAGAATGCCTATAACAAAGATCTAAAGAGACTGAACTGGTTAGGGGCAATACGGTAAATCTGACGAAATCTGAGATCTCACTTATGAGCTCAATTCCTTCCGCAGTGCTTGATCGCTCAAGTCGACAAGCCGAGCCCGTCGGGATCCGTGTGCGCCGCCGAGCATCCCTCGCCGTGGCGGTGATGGCAGCCGACGGCGTCGCGTGAGCTCCTCCTCCCACCACAGCCCGACGCCTCGACCGTCCCACCCCTCTCAACGCCCGACCTCGCCTCCTCATCGACGCCTATGCCTCCCTCCGGCCCGCTTCGCCTCGGCCCTCGCCCGATGCCTCTAACCGAGGCGCCCTCGCCAACGCTCCTCAGCCCGACCTCTGCCGCCAATTCCTCGCCTCCTTAAAGTCTTCCCTCGACTCGGCTTGCACCGCTTCCGCCTCCTCGCCCGACCTCTCCCGACCTCGGGGCCCTTGCCGACCGCCTCCTCGCTGCCCGCCGCGAGCTCGGCTGAGCGCCAGAGCACCTCGCCGCGCCTCCACAATTGCTTCGCCATCATCCGCCTCTGCGAGGCCCGCGGCCGCAGACAAGCCCCCCTTGACAAGGCCGCCGCCGTCGCCGAACTCAAGACCCTCCCGATCGATCCCGACCAATCTGGATCTGGTCAAGACGACCCGATCGTATTTGGGCTCCTTAGGAGCGACTGGGAGCAACTTCTCGATGAGGTGAGGAGAAAATTCCGCTTTAGAATGATTCAGCTTATGTCAGGGTTTGCATTTGTGCTAATTGTTGTTGTTGGGTTGTGGTTATGATTGTGATACAGTTCCATGAACCTTGAGAGTTTTTTATTGCCATATGTAAAATAACACCTCAAGTTTTTATTTTCGTTCCCATTCCAAAAATAGGAACAGAAACATAGCAGCTAAGGCCTGAATTGGACAAAACTACGGCCGTCTCATTTTTACTCAGACACTCTTCAGCTCACAAAGAAGACACTGCTGGTGCACTAGCTGTTGATAGGTTGAGCACACGTGTGCGAGAGGACTTGATGCCCATAGCCATCCATGTGACGCAATATGCAGATGACGAGTGGGTTGCAACCTATCGACTGCGGCAGCTGTGGAAGAACCGAAGAAGCTTGTGCTTGGCCAGGCATTTACCCAAACGGACAGTTCACAAATGAAAGAAAATGGGGTTGTATTCTAATACACTGTGCACAAGATATTACACCCGAAAGCTAATTACCGGTGAATAAAGTTACAGAGCTACCAAACATGGCCTATACTTGCTTATTTTTACAAGGAAATTTCTTTTATCAAGCTCTCTTCATCAATTCTATTGCACCAACCAAATTGGGCTTGTGTCACCCGAATCCATCTTGGTGCTGCCAAATTGCCACATCGCCTGTCCTGTTTCATGGCAGATTACTGTGATGATTTTTCATCACAAGAATGTCACGGATTGCATATAATAATAAAAAAGTAGCAGTTATAACGAAATTTTATTGTCACTCAAGATCATTTTTTCTTGCCTATTTTCTTCTCCATGCCCAGTATCTCCATAACCTTGGGTCACCACGTTCTTTGTTTACAAAGACTGCCATGCAGCTTCTATATTTAGCTCAGGCCATCCTCCTTTCCCCTCATTGCATTTGCTTATCTTTTGGAAATGTCACTTAAGACCAGGAAGATATTAATAACATATTAACATGCACACTTGCTAGTCTTATCTGATCAGCTCAGGTCCAGGCAGTGGGGTGAGTATTGAACTGTGGAGTCAGATTGCAACTCTCCTTCAGTGCCGACGTAGCTCATACCAATTAATATTTCACGATATGGTGGTCAAAAGAATAAGAGAAAAAACAGTGACCCGGAGACAAATATGCCGTTGCTTTCTGCATTCTAAGCTGGCGTCCCTAACGATCCATCCTAGGCACTCCTTCCTAAGAGGAGAGTCGGCGAATATTGCTTTGATGAAATTTTGCACCTGTACATGATTAAAAGAACATATCGGTTAAACTAAGAAAACAGACTTGAAATTTAGGATATTTTTCAACAATGAAAAGATCATAAAGTTGTTATGCAGTAGCTTGAATTAGGAATACTAGGGTTCCTGTAACAAACATGGGCAAATCACAGATTGAGATACACAGAAACATATGGGGCACAAGACAAAGCTGAGAGATCCGAGGACCTATGAGATAAGTCAATGCCCAAAAATAAAGTGCTGCCTCTGATATTGTATACGAAAACACACTATATGAAGATTCTCTTTTAGAAACAAAGATAGGAGCTGGGCTTACTCACCTCAGATGATGTGAAACCACATCTAGCTAGGTCTCCACTTTCCCAACATGCTGTGATGGACTTCAATGACATATCAAGCAACTCTGAACAATAATTATTTTCATCGTTATCTGACTGAACAAAAAATTTGAGTAGCCCATTTAAAGATGAAAAAAAGAAATCCATAACCAGAACCAACAGAATACCTGCAAGCTTATGAACTTTTTCAAAGAGGGTAGAATTCCATCCAACTGAATCCAAGTGTCATGGTCTAAGAACTTAGTGCTGCCATCATCGTTCTCAACCAGGGAAAGAAATAGTGAAGAGAGGTTTTCCAGAGCCAAATGGATAAGGCCTTGAAGCTGTAAGCATATATATTAATGAACATACCATTATGGCATAACATGTATCACCTCAAAGCATCATGTCATAACATGTATCACCTGCAATGTCTCTTCTGCTGCCATGTCATCTATCAGAAGCATATCCCTTGTAATTCTTGAGAAGACAGACCCAAGGACATGACACATACTTTTCCTGTAAGTTGATCTTGGCAGTATCGATTCCCACATGATGCGTATCTTTTCCAAAAATAAACACAACCTGAATTGAACCCATAGATCAGCAAAGTAAATAATGATGTTTAACTGAAATGTCCATTTGGGTGAAAAATCAAAAAGACCTTCAACAATGGAAATTGATTGCTGCTGATATTTGGCACATCATGAAGAAGACAATAATTATTTCATTGGAGATCCAGGGAAGATTGAAGCAAAATGTTCTTCGGATAATTTGTGAGATTGCTGGTAAAAAAATCCCTAAATAATGGCGAATAGATGTAGCAACAAGGCACAAGGCTTCCTGAGCTTATAGCATTTCCAAATCAAGAAAAGGAAAGACACCACTCTTTGTGAGTAGCAATGCGTATTTTACTCATTTACAATTATAAATACATAATTCTCTTGTTAATTTCATCGTGAGAAGTGCAAATCTGGACTTATAAACCATGGTTGTTTTGTCTTGTTTCTCCACTGTGCGAAATGTTTGACTGGGACTACAAGTAATTAGCTCAGTGAACAAGCGATTTTAGGGTTCAAGTGGAACAGACCTGCTCAATACTAAATTTTGCTGATTCATAATGCTGAGGTTGGTGTGTGTTCTGAAAACCTTCAGCGCCATCTATAGCCTGTTAAAACAATGCAACGGACTAGCAAATTTAAATAGAAGCTCAAAACTAGAAGTAATTATGTGTGTAAAAAGAACTTCATAATTAGAAAGATCTAACGACCTCACTTATAGTATCAACAGCGAGTTGTATTTGTCTTCTCAATACAGCATCTGCCATCTGGTAGAAGATTGGGGCTAAATCCACAAAAACAACTTGTTTCTGTAGATCACTAGGAAAATCTGCACGATACTGGACAAAAGCATCCACAAAGGTTAGCAGAAACATTTCATTTTGGAAACACATAAAATATCTTAAGAAAAACATCTCTTAAAAAAGTGCTATTTAATTTGTTTGCCCGAAGAGGAAAAATAATTTCAACAGCATGAGACTGGTTCTTTTTTGTTTTGTTGGAAGTAAACAAGATCAATCCAGGATGTAGAGGCATAGATTTTTTTTTTTTTTCATGTGCAAGAGTAACTATCTTTATCACACAACAATGTGATCCCATCGCCATAGCAAGCACAGTTGAACACAACAGCCAGCTGCAACTTGATGAGTTTCTTGTCTTCGGTTTTCACAAAGTCCTGAGGCCCTGACCAGTGGGCAGTGGTGGTAGGTGGCAGCAAGGGCTCTACTGCTTACAAGTGCACCAGCAGGATGGGTGGGGCTGGACTGCTGGAGGCAGTACATGAGCTCAGGCAACATGGCAGATAAGAAATTTTATTATTGTTGGCTGCAGGAAGCGAGGTGGAAACACAGGAAGGGGAGTGGAACAACGATCAGGTGTGCTACAACCTAGTAAAATTCCTGTATTCTGAAATCTAAGGGTCGGAAGCTGGCTGTTTGTTTCATATAGGGATTATAAAAGCTAAAACTACCAATATCCGAGTCACCGACAAACAGGGCTTGCAAATCCTAAGGCCTTCCCTAGTATCAAACCCAAAATGAAACAAATTTCAATGATATAAGGTATAGAATAACATACAACATAATTTAATACATGGAAGTAGTTTGTTATATATCTGCATTTTTAAGCAAGACACACTAACATACGCCAAGCAAAACTCAAGACCAATAATGCTACAAGCAGCAATAAGTTGGGCATGCGTACCTGGAATGCAAGGCCTAGAATTTCTTGGGACAAATGGTAGAAATCATTGTGAACAATAGCAGCAACTTGACTTAAGCTATCAAATTGCTTCTCTAGCTTCAGAAAAAAAAATTGACAAAGGTCAATTACTATGAAACAATAATAGTGCTAAAAAAGATAGAACTGAAACTAGAATACAGTGTGATTTGCTTTGAGTACAACCATGGTATAATGTGGAAACCTAAAACTATCATTCAAAGTTTGTACATACACGAACCTGAACTGGCACAATGGCCTTATAAAGGAGCAAAACATCCCTAGCAGCAAGGCAGAACTCCTTAGCTACTCTTGCTGATGACAAAGATGCATCCTGCTCTGGTTATTCAACAAGAAAATGGATGTGCATCAAATCCTCATCCAATAGGAATTTACAGCTCACGAACACTAAGGGAATGGTGCAATCGGATGCAAGTGTCGCACGCAACTATGGGAAGAATGCATTCCATGACCATGATGAACAGAACAGTTGTTCTCATCTGTGAAACTGTGACGATGGATGAGTAGAACAAACAGAAAGCAAAATACTGTAGCGCCAGGCACACCTTGAGAGCTCCATGAACCAATTTCATTACTAGAAGTGCTGATTTAGATGTAAAACACTTCTCTGGCTGAAAAAGTAGATCAACAATAGAATCACCTTGGTCACCAGATTCCTGCAATAACAAGCCTCTTTATAAGTATGGAAGAAATGAACCCCACATTATCCTGCTCATAGTTTTCCCATGGAAACTCTTGGGTTACACTCACCAGAGGACTATCACAATCATATTGTACAAGAATGTTCCTTGCTTTCACCAAGATCTCACTTCTCTTCCGTACAGCAAAATGAACTTCAACATCACCAACAAATTGGGTCAACTTGCCATCCTTTCTATCAGGCGAAAGAAACATCATGCTCCTAAGTTTGTCCTCGAATTCAGCTGTACTTTGCACGACATCTTGGAACTCAATTAGCTTGGATGCCTCAGTGGGTACAGCCTGAAAACACATAATTAAAGCATCAGTCAAAAAATACCTGAAACAGCAACTGCCACCTGCCGGCTTGAAATGCAAATGTCTATGGACAAGAAAACTTAAACAAGGAAGTTCATAGAACCCTAAGTTTCTTGTGGCTAATAAGGACAGTTTGTAAGTTAGCTCATATCAATCTGTTCTTTTTCAACAAAATATGATTCTTCCCGTCATGGAACTACAAAGATACATGACCCAAGTTTTCATTTGGTGGTAAGTTTGATAATACGATGTGTGAATTAGAGGGACAACATAGTTTCTAGTTATTCTAATTTCTACATATATATTTTCTGAACCAACTAGCTAGGTTGGTAGATAGTAGATACTACCTCCATCCTTAAAAGGATGCAGTTATAAGGGGTTTTTCTCGAGCTGTGCACGAGAGCTGCGTGTCATTTCATCATTAAACATAAAGAGAAAGTACAAGGGAGGGCAGATCCTACTCCCAAAAACGTGCCATTTTAAGAAAACCCATATCTAAAATTTGTCCTTAGTCAAAGTATTTAAAGTTTGACCAAGTTTACAGAAAATAGTATCAATATTTATGACATCAAATAGGTATAGTAATCTAATGACAATTATTTGGTATAAAAAATATTGATACTTTTGGTCAAGCCAAAATGGTTTGAGGAAGTCCAATTAATGAGAATATAATCAACAAAACTAACTTCACCTAGATCATTATAGTCTATAGAGTGTACTTATAGAATTATAAGATGAAATGTCTACAAACAAGAAAAGAAGAAAACTGGAAACAGGAAGCTCATTGAATCCCAAAGTTGCTTGTAGTTTGTAAGGATAGTAACTAAGTTTAGGTCACTGTTCCTTTTTCTATCAAATATGATTTTTCTTATTGTAGGACTCAAGTGTTCAATTGGTGGAAAGTATGATACTATAACCAAAATAGAGGGCTAACATAACATGTACTTTAGTGATTTTTGTAGTGCTCACTACAGCTATTAGAAGCATTCACAGGCCGATGGCTGCAAATCAAATCAAATTTAAATCATGTCGTTATAGTTCAACCAATCAAAGGATTAGTTTATATAGCAAAAGAAAGATTGAAAGTTCAATTCAATTAACGGTAAACAAAGAAACTACACTTGCTGGAAGGCCCCATATGTTCTAGCAGAAGTAGATGCTTGATGAAGATAATGCAAGTTAAGATACAAATAGTTTTTGTCTCGCATTAGAGATAGAAAAGATAATCATAATTCACATGATAGTTCTTGAGACTTCCCTTCCTCAGATAAATCGGAAGAACCGTACCTTGGAGAGAAAGTGTGTGATAACCAGATCAGAAATTCTTGGCCAGGTTAACTTTGCAAAAGACTGAACCCACTTGCTATTTTCCATGCAAATGAATTTGCACACAAACTTGATGACATCAATTATTCTTGAGTACAGATTTGAACCATCTTTGTTGTCCTTTAACAGTAACAACCAGTTACATAAGGCAAACAAGAAGCACGATTACTTAATCTGCAGAAAGTAATCAGGAACTAAAACTAATTACAGCTTGTGTTCCAGATGAACAAATATCTAATTCCCCTGCTCAATATTACTAAAACAAAATATAATATTTAACAGTTGAATTGTTTCTTAAAATGAAGATACACATCCAGCAAATATATAGTAATGTCTTGAAAAACTATGGCAAAGGCACAGCTGACAACAAACTGGTTCAAGGGCCGGTCAAGGTAGCCCTTGAAAACAGAAAGTTATTACTTAGAATAAATGTATTGACAAACAATTTTCTTTAGAAATCAGGAAACACCATGAAAGGCTTACTTTTATTTCCTCAGAAGGGACTACACTCAAGACTGATACAGAGTGTTCTGGACCACCTTCTTCAATCACTGACACCTGTATGTTACTGATCGCTGGAACCAGAATATGTTTCATCATCGAGTCTGCAATTTTTGCCATCCCATAGCCTAGGGCATCAATAGTCTGCAAAAACAAAAAGAAATGAAAAGGTCATACATTTGGAGAAGTACAGTGTTATCATGTAATATGGGGTCAACACTTCTGCAAGGTGCCCACGGCAGCACCTGCCATCTCAGAAAAAGCCTAGAAGGACACATAGTCTGGCCCCTAAGTAAGCGACTTTAGAGATACAGACGTAATAAGGCATAAATAGGAATTAGTTGCATTTAAGGCTATATGCTTCCATCAATTGCTCGTTTGTTGTCAGGAAACTCCTCTCTGTTTACAGGAGAAAAAATTATCAATGGCTAACTTGAATTTGATATTTAGATCCTTCTTGATCTCTGAGCCACATAGGTCTACCCAACATAGCATGACACTGCCTTCTTCACAGGCTACACCACCAAGGTGCACAACATCACCCTGCCATCTACTCATTCCGGTTCAAAACACTTGTTGCTTTAGCCTCTTCTACTATCTTCAAAATACTTCTTGTACAGTTTTGAAGTAAATTTGACTCATTTTCTCAAATCTCACACCTCCTTAATTCCTTCATTGACTAGCATGAGGGAGAGTGAGTGTGTGCTTTTGGCATAATAAATGGCCACTTTATATAGAGATTTAAACATGGGTAGGATGGTGGATGGCCATTTCATTTACCTCCTTAGTTCCCATGCCAAGGCTAAAACAAAAGGTATTCTCAGTTTCAATCTAGTCCGCACTACACAACATATCAAAAGAAGATAGCATAGGAACTCAGGGAGGTAGTGCCTGGTGGAGCTTCTAGTGACCTAGATAATTTTTTTTTTCAAAGTTGTTGCAATTTTAGCCGCTGAAGGATTAGATCAGTGTCTTAAATGTCCTACACAACAGCCCACAAATCCTTGACAACAGCTATCTTTAACAACAATTGTATTCACTATTTCTACGGCAATGCAGCTTAAACTATGTAGAGCTTATGTTCCATTCAATGTCCATCAAAAGCTCGCCAACTGAATTTTCTCAGTAAAACTCACCTCCAATGCCTGCAGGGCAACAGGAAGCTCAACACCATGGCTTCCACCGGAGTGACCTCTCGGAGTAGCCCTCACCACCACCTTACCTCCCTCTGGTGCAAATTCCACACACTCCTCCACATTCTTCCCAAGCCCCACTTGAAGCTGTATCACAATCATAACCACAACCCAACAACAACAATTAGCACAAATGCAAACCCTGACATAAGCTGAATCATTCTAAAGCGGAATTTCCTCCTCACCTCATCGAGAAGTTGCTCCCAGTCGCTCCTGAGGAGCCCAAATACGACCGGTCGTCTTGACCAGATCCAGATTGGTCGGGATCGATCAGGAGGGTCTTGAGTTCAGCGACAGCAGCGGCCTTGTCAAGGGGGGCTTGCTGCGGCACGGGCCTCGGGAGGCGGGCGGCGGCGCAGCGAAGCAATTGTGGAGGCAGCGGCGAGGTGCTCCCGGCGCTGCAAGCTCAAGGCGGGCAGCGAGGAGGCGGGTCGGCAAGGGCCCCGAGGTCGGAGAGGCCGGGCGAGGAGGCGAGCGGTGCAAGCGCTGAGTCGAGGGAAGACTTTAAGGAGGCGGAGGAATCAACGCAGAGGCTGCGCTGAGGAGAGCGTTGGCGGGGGCCGCGCGGTTAGAGGCAGCGGCGAGAGGGCCGAGGCGTGCAGGCGGTCGGAGCGAGGCGTAGGCGGTCGATGAGGAGGCGGAGGTCGGGCGCTGAGAGGGGCGTGGACGGGTCAGAGGCGTCGGCTGTGGTGGAGAGGAGGAGCTCACGCACGTCGTCGGCTGCCATCGCCGCCAGCGGCGAGGGGATGCTCGGCGGCGGCACACGGATCCGGACGGGCTTGGTTTGCTGACTTGAGCGACTGCGCTGCGGGAAGGAATTGAGCTCGCGGTGAGATCTGTATTTCGTTGGAGCTCCCAATCGTTGGACAAACACTAAAAAGTATACTTTTGGAGGTTCATTAATGTAGCCTGAATAAAAAGCTTGTCAGGGAAACCCTTAAAAATGCAGTAGTCTACAATAATAAAGTCCCCAATTACAGACTGATGACTACAGCCACTTATTATTCACAACAATTACTTCCTCCTATCATAAATACAAGTCCATCCATGTTTGCCCCAAGTCAAGCGATTTTTTTTTAACTTTGACTAGCCGTTTACTTAAAAGTCTATTATCTTAAATGAGAAGTGTTATAGTGAATTAATAACATCAATCTGCTATTGTCAATGTACATATTTTTTTTATCGATGGACCTATATTTATGGCCATATGTTGATAATCACAAAGCATCATGTAGCTCTTGTCAGCAGATATTTACATTAGGATAATATTTGAATCATAATAATTGACTTCCTGGTTCCTATAGTGAAAACCACAACTAAATAAAGTAGACAGTGCAGCCAAGGTTTTCTTAGAAGAGCCTCCTTATTGCTATTGCTTCAGAAAGAATTTTCTTTATTATATTCCACTCAAAGTGTGAGGCCGTTATGCCACCACCAGCATCAATGAAATTGGTAATTCCCAAAGACCCAAGAATTGTAGCTTTCTTTCCCGAAATCGATAGTGTATACACAGCAGAAACAAAAGTGGATGTTTCCTGTCACTCATATAGTCATAATATATGCATGTCTCCTTTACTAAAAAGAGATGCAGCACTGTACTGCAGCACAAAAGAAGCATCTTCGTCCCAACCTGGCATTAGTTTGCACCTACCAAATTCACAACCATGCTTCTTTTTTTCCTTCTGTTCAACGAAACATTATTGAATATACATAAACAGCAAACGAAGCAGGCAAGAGACAACAAAAGAACGAATTATTGCTGCTATCAAATGAGCCAGAAAAGGGTAAACTTGAGATGCTGCCCTAGTAGCCGTTCTCAACCCAGCGCCCTCAAGGCCTCAAACCCATCAATTGCTTGAAACTCCAGCTTAATAATCATACTAATGATTAAACTCGAGGGAAGCCCAAACTAGCAATGAAAGGTGACAAAGAGTGCACCTGCTTTGCTTAATTGCTCTCGTGTTCGGTGCACGCTCACGACGTGCAACCGACGCTAACACGGCGAGAAAAAAGACGACTTTTTTTCACAGCACGCACGGGAAAGGACACTGGTAAATTACCAACCAACCGACCGACCCAGTGTACCCGACGGAGGAGGAGATCCGGACCAGATCTACGCGGAATTCACCAGATCTAGAGAAGGGAGGGAGGGAGGAGACGGACGGGGGGAGCCAGTACCTTTCCGCCGGTCGATGAGCTGATACGTAGCGCGCTCAGGCGACCGGCCCATGGGGCGGCTGGCCTCCGGCGGGGCAAGCTAAAAGGAGCCCTCCCGCCCGCCGCGGTTCGGGCTCTCTCTCTCCCTCTCTCTCCCTCCTGGACAAGGTCGAGCGAGTCGGCTCCGGATCGGGACGGACCCGGAAGTCGGAGGCGGACTGTGCGCCCGTGCCAAGGACGGAGACGGAGAGGGGGCGGGGAAGTGGAGGTGAGCGGAGAGAACGAGGACTGGTGCGTGGTCGCTGTGGATGGAGGCGAGGCGAGGCGAGGCGGATGGGTGGGTGGATGGGTGAGGCCTGAGCTGAGGCGAAGGCGAGGTGAGGGGACGGGGTGGTGGAGTTTGACCCGACGCGGCGGGGGGGGGGGCCCGCGCGGCCAATGTAGGGCGCGGTGGCGTGGAGGGGAGGGGCGCGGCGCGGCGCGGTGGGTAGCGGGCGGGCGGCCTCGGGATCCGGGCTCCAGCACCAGCACGGGCGCACCGGCACCGCACCTGGCAATCGGACGGGCGTCGGCCGAACCGAGACGAATACGGAGTAATGCGATTGCCCGGGTGGGGACACGTGAGAATCGAGTCGGGATTCCTCTCTTTCTACAACTTATGCAATGTCTTCAGCAAATTCACCATCAGCAGCTGCCACAACCAACTCCATTCTAATTAAGATCTCCTGCCTTGTTGCCAAGCACAGGGATGAGGAGATGAGCATCACCTTCGCCGGACACAGCATGAGAAGCTCCCTCGCCCTCCTCCTCGATTACAACCTCATAGAGCTCGCCCTGAATTATTAGGGCAGGAATAATTCAGGCCGAGCTTATTGCTAGAGAGAGTGATGTGTTTTATCTTGGATGTGTTAGCTGTCATATTCCCAATAATCTTGGGAGGCCTTGTGAAAATCCAAATTTTATCTAAAGTCAATACGATGACAATGTTATGATCTTCTTGGAGCATCGTCTTGTAGTTTCTATCTCGGTTTGAAGAACAATCAGGTGGCAACGACGTGACCTAAATTAGGTGGGTAGTTTGTCATCTGTTCTCGTGTTTTTTTTAGCTGGTTTTCTTAAATTAACCGAGCTTGCAATGTTTAGCCTTATTTCTTTTTCTTTTTAAGAAATAAGGTCATTTGGTCTATGTTACGCTACAACTATCTGCGTAAATACAGGTGGAGATGTTTCTGCGTGTGGAACTAGATTAGTTTGCTTTGGCAGGTGGTTGGCTAGGCAGAGGATTTAGACGGATTTCAAGAACTTACAATAGGATTTCACTTGAGCCAACTGGGACTTGAGTAGTGGGCTTGGACAAACTTCCATACGTGAAGCTTTGTACTAGCTGCATTATTCGATCTGACCATCATCAGTTTTATGAAAAAAAAAAACTGACCATCACCAAATTTTGATGTAACGAAAGGTACGAAATATGCTAAACAGAAATCAGCCAGGAATTTACAGGGTAATTTGCATGTTCTTACAGAAATCAGCCAGGAATTGTATAAAATAATTACTTCAAGAAGATAGCACACGATTACTGTGGAATTATACTCAAGTACTATGCATGTTCTTATTACTTCAAGAAGATAGCACACGATTACTGTGGAATTACACTCAAGTACAATGCATGTTCTTACAACCTGAATACGCAGAACTAATAATGGAACAGACTAACACTTCTATGTCCTGATGTACATGTATTCCAATGATGAATGAATAATAACTTCATGCTCGATCACACGAAGCGTGATTTGCCCCTCTCTCGAGCAATCATCAATCGATAACAGCACGAATTTATTCTCCGGCAAGGCGATCTACACTGCTACACATGTACACTTCTACCATCACATGCCACCGGAGCGAGGTTTATTCTTGTAGTACGTGCTACTAGTAGTACAACTAATTAATCCAGCACCAGCTCAAGTGCTCAACCAATCAGCTAGTGAGTGCCCCCCCAATGATTGCCGCCAAGCAAGCAAGCACAGGTGGCGGCGGCCTTCATGCGTCGGCTCCATCAGGGCAGCCGGGCCCCGCGGCCACCTTGCGGCTCTGCGTCTGCGGTGGCGCGGTGGCGGGCGACGCGGGCGGCGAGTCGAGGCAGCGGCGGAGCAGGCGCGCGATGGCCGCCACGAGGTCGTCCTCCTCCGCGGGCGCCCCCTCGGCGCGCGCGCGAACGCGACGTGGCGGTCGAGCGCCTCGGCCGTGGTGATGGTGCCCTCGCGCCGGACCTCGTCGCCCACCGCCTCGGCGCAGAGGCCGCACACCCAGCGGCCCAGGTACTCGGCGCGCACCGCCGCGATGTACGCCGGCGTGCACTCCTCCGTGAACCCGCAGCACTCGCACGTGGCCACCTCCACCTCCATCAGCAAGCTTCAGCACAGCAGACGACGGCGTAGACCTGGAGCTCGATCTCGATCTCGCTTACCGCTCCTTCTCCCAGACGGCGTAGGACGACGGGACGGACGGCGCCGTGGCGCGGTGGCTGCTCTGCTCACTCGGGACACTTGCGACGACGACGACGGTTTCGGCGGCGGATGAGGCCGGTGACATCGCAGGCGACGTCTCCCTCCCTCCTCTGGTCTGTGCACCTCTGCGACAGCTCCTACTTCTCTCCTTCCCCTCCCCGGCGCGCTAGCTAGCTATCTCCTGCTCCTCCACCATGTGGTCTCCAGGTGTATTTATCCACGCACCGTGGCAGCCAGCCGCGGGGCCCACCGCCGCCATCTGACCCAGCCCGCCCGACCCAGATAGGCACGACGGGACCACTGCGTCCTGACCCCACACGTCGGCCGGCGTGGGTCGCTCCGCCTCCCGTGCATGCCGTCGTCTGCGGAAAGATGGGGCCCACCAAAGGGTGGTCCACGTCATGTCAGGCGGCCGCCGAGCTGGAGGGCGCGCCCGCCCTTTTCATTGTGTGGGCCATGACAGCTGGCGACGGGTGGGCCCGCCCGCGCGGGAAGCGAGTGGAGGGGAGCGGCGGCCGCCACTCGCCCCACCCGGTTGGGTTGCGGGAGTGGGTGTGGATTCGAGGGCAGGTTCGGTTCAGCTCGCCCGTCGCTGTCGCCGGGCCCCGCGCGCCATTTTTTTTTTTTTTTGCCTTGGTGGTTTCGTGCTTTTTAAATTTCGAAAACGAGGGAAAGGATTTTGTCGCTGCTGATGGTTTTGTCTGGGGTGGGTGCCTCCAATCATACAGCTCGATTAAATTTACTCATGGAAGAGAATTGGAAAGAGAGTGAGGGCGTGTCAGTTAGATTGGTTGAGGAGCTGTTAGAGAGAACCAGTAACTTCCAGATCGTGCTCTTTTTTTTTTGCCAAGGAAACAAAGCGAATTTGCAGTGTAAACATTGCCAATTGCAATACGCATTCTTGATAGCTAGGGGTAGCATGTAAGATAAGATCAGATAAAGTTGTTTCACCGTGCATCTTGCTGCGTGTGTGATCAGCAGCCTGCCCACCTGTCAAGTTTGTTGTACTCGCGTGGGCCTCGTGGTCATCACACCGCAGAAAACAAAGACGCTTGGCAGGATCATATGACGCAGATTCTTCGCACTACTACGTCCATGACAGATACGTTTCCACACAAGTTTAAAAAAAAAAAAAGAGAAAGAACAGTCCAGAAAATACCGTTCGATCGTGTGAGCGAAAAACATAGCCACGGCACTAAATATAATAACCTGACACGACACGACCGTACGTCACGAAACCCTTAGTTCGTGGGAGTGATTTGATTGTATACTAGAAACCTAGGGCCGCGCCTACTATGAGTTTGCCAGTAGTGATCTTTTTATTGGCTTAGCTCGTTGTGGCACAAATTATTGAGCTATTTACATATAGTGCTTATTCGCTATTGTCTCCTTGTATATTTTGTATTTTGAGGATGTTAAGTATATGGCTTTGGCAAGAAGAATGTAGCCATGAAAGTATGGTCGGGTCTATCAAAAGCACCTCAGAGGTATCGTCATATGATCAAATTGGAATAAAATTCGCTATATTATGGATCTCACGGTTGCCATGGTAATTTTGTATGTTCTTACAGTTTTAGAATTTACGTTGACAAAAATAACAGTATAAGAACAGTAACGTTTGCATTTATATGTGATCGAAGAAGCGATGGTCGTTGATATATCTAAAATTTCCTCCTAACGAGTATAGATGTTAAAGTTCGCTGGAAAAGAGACAAAATTCTTGGTATATGCAGATTAGGCTGCTAATGGAATTGTTCAAAAGAAGGGCTATTTGCATTTGTGATAGTCACCAAAAAATTAGAAAAAAGGATTTGAATATGTAGGGTTTTATTTCAGAAGATTTTTGTTGGAAGAATTACAGGATTCAGAGTTAGGATGGATGAGATATAAACTTGGTAAAACGCGAATGAGAGAAATTTAGAAATTATTTTAGTTTTTTAGATGATGAAGAAGGGTAGAAAATATTTAGGCTATTTGCATTTTTGACAAATCATCGAAAATTAGGAAAAAAAAAGATTGAATATGTAGGGTTTATTTTAGAAGATTTTTGTTGGAAAAATTACGAGATTCGGAGTTAGAATGGATGAGATATAAACTCGGTAAAATGCGAATGAGAGGAATTTATTTTTTTTAGATTTTTGAATGATGAAGATGTGGTGCAAAATATTTAGATAGGTTCTAGAGTGGTTCTAGTTTATTTAGGAATTTTCTAGAAATTTTTTGGAAAGGAGAAGGGCTTGCGTCAATCTTAAGGTACGTTTCTCGTGGTAATGCCGTAGCAATTCTTATGTGAACAGTGCATAAACAGTATGTGAACAGTGCTTAGAAAGCGACTTGCAGAGCGTTTCTGGCCATCCGATCGAGATCCAACGGCCGAGGATTTGCAGGTGACGTGGCCCTCTCCACCGGCCGGAGCTTGGCTCCGGTTTAGTATTGAGAGATATGCGTAGTAGGGCGTTCTGTGCGGTGCTTGGCGTCCGACCGGGCGAGAGCAAACGTGACGAAAATTGGTTGAGCACAATGGTTGCTGTGGTCGAGGATGCACACGACCGGGTACATTGTGAGAGATAGCAATGAGCGGGAAGGAGAAGGTGGGATGCGAGCAAAGAGAAGAGGAACACGGGAAGGGAAGGACGGATCGAATCTTAGTTTTGAATTCAGAATTGTTTTGTATTCAGTTGATGACTCTCCCTTTCTCTCTCGCACTCCTCAAGTATTACGAGGCCGGAGCCTCACGCCCCGCGCACGCAGCGCCTTTATCGACCCAATCGTTACCGGCATACTTTGTGTTCGCCTTCCTGGGCCTTGCTTCCTTGGCCGGATCGGAGGGTCGGGTGACTTCCTTGGGGCCCGAGGATGGAGAAGGGAAGGCTGGCGACATTCTCCCCCACCTTGGAACGCCGCTTGTCCCCAAGCAAAGAGCACGTGGAAATTCTGCCCGATGGCTTCATAATCTTCCCATGTGGCCGAGATGAAGGTAAGTTGTTCCATTTAACCAAGACACTGGCCGAACACGCCGAGGCACCTCTTTGGACGGACCGGACCGGTCTGCAGCACAAGCTCGTGCAAGATGCAAGGCAAAATCGGAAGGTAAGGTAGGCACTACCTGATGAGTTGCACCGACTGCCTGCTTGAGCTGAGAAACATGGAAGACTGGGTGCACCATGGAATGAGACGGCAGCTCCAATCGATAAGCAACAGTGCCGACACGATCGATTATGCGAAAAGGACCGAAGAAACGAAAGGCAAGTTTCTGATGAGACCTTGGTGCCAGAGAGGACTGTACATAAGGTTGCAACTTCAAATACACCAGGTCACCCACAAAGAAAAATCTAGCGTTCGGTGCGGCGTTGATCGACTGTTTCTTCATACGGTGTTTGGCACGGTACAAGTCTTCTTTGCGATGGCGATCCATCCATTGTCGATCGAAAGTCCACGACTGAACCTCGGGATGAGTAGCATCACCGGGTTCACTTTGCCAACAAACGAGGGGGTACCCGTGAGAGCTTCAAATGGAGTACGACCAATAGCGAGTGAGTGCAAGTATTGTACCAAAATTCTCACGGGAGGTAAGCCAAGAACTCCATTTCGTGGGCATGCGTGGACATAACAACGCAAGTAATGCGTCTCCATGCACCGTTCAACCGCTCGGTCTGCGCCATCGGATTGGGGATGGTAAGCGGAATCTAGCGGCATAGCTTGACATCGCCTAATTTGAACAGCTCGGACCAGAGAAATGGCCGGGTGAATATACGGTCCCGATCCGAAATAATTGCTCCGGGCAACCCATGAAGACGGTAGACATTGTGGAAGAATGCCTTAGCCACATTAGCCGCAGAGAACGGGTGCCGAAGAGGAATGAAGTGACCGTATTTAGTGAGGAGGTCCACAACTACCAAAATGCAATTATAGGATTGAGAAATTGGGAGACCCTCCACAAAATCCAGGGAGATAACGTGCCAGGCTGACTCTGGTACTGGAAGTGGCTGCAAGAGACCTGGAGATTTTGTCCGCTCATATTTAGATCGTTGACAGGTGGGGCATGCCTGCACAAAAGATCTGACAGCTGCCTTCATGCCTGTCCATGCAAAACATTGCTTCAAACGCATATAGGGAGACAGGGGACTCCAGAGTGGCCGCCCCAGGCGCTTGAGTGGAACTCGGTGATCGACGGTCTTTGCAATGTTCGGTCGGACCCAACCCAAATGCGATTGCGATAACGCAATGATCCAGCTTTAAATGTGAAATGAGGCACAACCGAGGGGTCTAAGGCTAGCTTGGACATATACTCCCCGAGCCTTCGGATCCTGGATGTAACTTGCCCGACAAAGAAGAACCCATGATGGTACCAATGCGCACACCGCCGCATGCATCGGCGGGCGGAGCAGATGCCGAGATAGGGCGTCGGCTGCACGATTATCAGTACCCGGACGATACACAATACGGTATTGAAGCCCCAACAGTTTGGTAAAGACACGTTGTTGCCAGTGCGTGTGCATTCGCCGGTCAGTAAGTTGAGTCAGCCAGGCTGCCGATCTGTCGGTATGGTGAACTCCCTCGCTAAAGTATGCACGCCAATTGTGGACTGCCAAGAGGATTGCCATGAACTCCTTCTCATAAGTGGAGAGACCACGAGACTTAGGTCCCAAAGTGCCTTCAAGAATGCCGGGGGATGACCTTCCCGCATCAACACAGCGCCAATTCCGGAATCCGATGCATCCGCCTCGATGGTGAAGGGTTTAGCGAAATTTGGCAAAGCCAGGGATCGAGACCGACATAATGCTGATTTAAGTGCCCAAACGCATCCTCATGGTCTGTGTCCGGATAAACAGTATTCTTCTTCAACAGAGTGGTTAGAGGCTTGGATATGATTCCAAAGTGTCGGACAAAGCGACGGTAATACCCTGCAAGTCCCAAAAATGAACGCAGTTCTTTGACAGAAATAGGGCTGGGCCAATGAGCAATAGCTGCCAGTTTAGACGGATCCGTGCTGACCCCAGTCGAGCTAATAATGTGGCCTAGGTAAGCCACCGTGGATCGAGCAAAGGCACACTTCGAGAGCTTAAGCTTCCACTGCCCCTTGGCTAGCAAATCAAAGACCAATCGAATGTGTTGAAGATGTGACTCAAGAGTAGGACTGTAGATCAAGATATCGTCAAAGAACACCAAGACAAACTTGCGTAGGTACGGCTGGAGAGTGGTATTCATAGCATCTTGAAACATACCCGGAGCACCAGTGAGACCAAAGGACATAACACGGAATTCAAACTGCCCAAAATGCGTTTGAAATGCGGTTTTGAATTCCTCACCCTCCTTCATACGGATCTGGGTGAAACCCCGCTTGCGTGGTCCAAGCCGGTGAACCATGCGGCACCTCAACTCGTCCGGCAATTCCTCAATGATTGGTACAGGGGTATCTACCCTTGACCGTGATGGCATTCAAGTGACGATAATCGACCTTAAAAAAAGCGCCATGTCTTGTCCTTTTTCTTCACCAACAAAGACAGGGAGAGGCAAAGGCGCTCGAACTCTTCCGAATAAGACCTTGTTGTAACATATCCTCCACCGCTTCTCAATTTCTGATTTCAATAATGGTGCATAGCGATAAGGCCGGATGAAAACCGGTTGAGCCCCCGAATGAGTGGAATAGTGTGATCCCACGGCTACCGCTAGGTGGTAGGCGGTGGGTGGGCTGAAATAGATGAGCATACTCGAGAGAGTAAAGCCTGAACACCGGGAGGAAGATCGATTCCACAGAGCCCCCAATGTCATGTACCATATCCAAGCCGAACAATAGTACCGAGGCAACTCGGTGCGATCCCCATGATAACAAAGTAGTAGAGTTCTGATATGGAATAGAAAGCCACTTCTGCTCCCAGTGAACTTGCATCGGACTGAAACTAGCCAACCAATCCAGGCCCAAAATCATATCATAGGACGATAATGGCAACAACTTAAGATTAGAAGTAAACCGACAACCTTATGCAGACCAATCGTGTCGGCTGAATATGAGAGACACACTGTAACACCGCACCATTGGCTACCTGGACAGAAATAGGTGGGCGTAGAGGCTGAATTCCTGACATCTGAGAAGCCAAACGTGTGCTCAGGAATGTGTGAGAACCGCCCGAATCCACAAGAATGGACAATGAAGTACCCCAGAGAGAACCGGCCAAAACAGAGTGTCTTGAGGGCACGAGCACCGGCAATAGCCGCTATCGACACATGCAACATCGCTTGAGATTGAGTGGGCGACAATGGTACAGAAGCTTCAGCATCATCTGTGTCGGGGAACAGTCCGAAGTTTTTGGACAAAGCATTGAGGTGAACCATCGCCGGACACTTATGGTCGCGAGACCATTTAGCGCCGCAGCGAACACAGAGACCTCGAAAGCGACGGGGCGCCCGCGACATGAACTTGTCCTCTGGAGTTGGAGGAGTCGGCGCTATAGGTGTACGATTGACGTCCCCAAAGCCGGATCGCGGTGGCGGTGGGGGCGGCCAATGTGGAGTCGCGGAGACACTGCTGATGGCTCGGGGTTGCCTCAAAACGCCCCGGTATGGACGGCGACTCGGACACCTCTTCCCGCAATTGAGCAAGCATGCAAGCGTGCTCGAGTGTAGCGGGGCCCGAACAAGAATAGCGGACTTAAGATCATCGCGCAAGCCATCAATAAAAGCGGGGTATAATACAGAGGATCAGGGTGGGAAGCATATGCTTTCAACTGATCTATTAGCTCCACAAACTGCTCAATGTACTCTGCAATGGACGCGACCTGACGTATGTGGAACAGACGCCTAAGCAAAAGTTCATGTTCATTACGAGCAAACCGAGCCAACAAAAGAGAACTGAACTACGCCCATGAAATATGTTTCAAGCGATCTTCTACCGAAGACGACCCGGCTACTTTACTCCCGAGAAGTGCATAGTGGCTGCACGAATCCACACCGTGGACTCCACTGAATAGAGATCAAAGTAATCGGCAGCACATTTCAACCATAGTTTTGGATTTTCACCATCAAATGAGGGAAAGTGAATTTTAGGCATCTTCCCAGTATGACTTCCACCACTACCGCCCTGACTACCGGACTCCCAATGGTGACTCATGTGTGGCGGTGGGCGAGGAATCTACCGGGGGGGAAGGGGAGGGCAAGGCAACGTACCCTTGCCGGGGGTGGAACCAGTATAGACCACTCCCGGTTCACCCTCCCTGTTCCTCTTGTTTTGACGCGGTGCCCATGGGGCTGTTAATTTGGTACTCCCACCCGGATGTTGTGGCAGCCTTGATGTCGCCGAAGATAGGAGGCCTGAGATCCGCACCTCCCACCAATGGCGAAGACGGGGTAGATGCGAGGACACCTAGCGCAGATGAGGACGCCTCGACAACCGAACGCTCCCAATGCTTGGAAAGTTTGCCGACTTCCATCTTCGGGCGTCCGAGTTTGCCGATCTCCACCGCGAATCGTCCACCATACCCTCGATCCCTGGACGCCATTAAATCGAACACCGAGCTGCGTTCTCGAAGCGTCGATTCGATGGTGGATGCGTCGGCGTTGGATTTGAATCGACGGCTCAATCCATCGAAACGCTTGTCTGGGCGGCGAATTGCTTCTCGAGTTCGTCAAGCAGGATTTTGGTTTCCGGATTCATGGCGCCGCGACGACGCTGCAGCCTTGTGTAGTGGTCGTGGTCGGAGGTGGCGGGCGATCCAGAATCGGCAACTCACCACAAATCGACTTCCCGTGGAATTACGGAATCACCGCGCAAATCGCCCGCAGCGATTCGACAGGCGTTAGACCGACCAGGCTCGATTGGGAGAAACGATCGATGGAACACAGAGTGCACGATAGAGGAGGCCGAGGATAGTTGTCTCTGATACCAATTGTGAGAGATAGCGATGGCGAGGAAGGAGAAGGTGGGATGCGAGCAAAGAGAAGAGGAACACGGGAAGGGAAGGACGGACGAATCTTAGTTTTGAATTCAGAATTGTTTTGTATTCAGTTGATGACTCTCCCTTTCTCTCTGCACTCCTTAAGTATTACAGAGGCTGGAGCCTCACACGCCGCCTGCCGGCGCCTTTTACTGGACCCAATCGTTACCGGCATACTTTGTGTTCGCCTTCACGGGCCTTGCTTCCT
>JADLZL010003656.1:0-131192 GCA_015844335.1 Chrysopogon serrulatus | reverse complement strand
TACACTTATTATTTCCAGCCACTTATTGATCATATTATCACTACTACGACTATGTGAAGTAAGAGAATATTACTACTTCTAAAAACTGTAAAAACAGCAGCTGCCGCTGCAACTCAACCCCAAAAGGGGAAAAATTCTTAACTTCTATGACGACTTGACGAGGCCTTCCGCTTTTGCTGTCCTACATGCCTACATCCTGTTCATCACGATCTCCTCCTTCATGGCCAGCCGCAGGGCGCCGAGGCATCCACCGCCGTCGACCCTGACGCCTGGCATGGCCACCGCGCGGCTGCCGACAAACCCATCCTCGCCCACGTGGACCCTGCCAAACTTCACCTCCCCGCCCTCGCCCTCGTACACGTGGCCGAACAGCAGCGCGTCCTGCCCCACGCTTGCGCCGCGCTCCAAGTGCACCATCTCCGGGTTCAGCAGCGCACCCATGGAGTCCACGTACACGCCATCGGCCACGGCCACGGACGCGCCCATCGCCCGCATCCACCCAGCGAACAGCACGGAGCCGGGCGTCAGCTCCGCGAAGTACTCCGCAGTCGCCGTGCGCACGGCCCGCCAGACCGTGTCCAGGAACACGGGCGGCGCCCAGATGTGCACCGTGTCACCGTCGGCCCGCCTGCCAACAAGGGCCCACTTCGCTGCGGCACAGGCACCCCATCGCGGCGACGCCTGACGTGGCCCAGAAGATGGGCAGAGACCAGTAGAGTGGCATGCCGGTGGCCGTGGCGGCGAGGAGGCCACGGAGGGGGAGGAAGATGACTAGGCCCAGGACGAAGTATGGCACGAGAGTCTGCAGCAGTGGCTGGCACAGCGTGGCCCAGAGCGCCTGGTACCATGTCCGAGCCAGCGTCACCTTGGTGGCTTGACGGATGTTCGAGCTTGAGCGTGTCGCCGCCATGACCGGACAGCCTGACAAGTCGATCTTGGTGTCTGACTGCTCGAGGAACGCTCGCCATGAGGCCGGCAGTGGCTCGCCATTTCGACGCGCTGGCAGATCTCGTAGACCAGCGAGCGTCCATGGTCGATGGACGCGCTCTGCTTGCAGGACGTCGCCGAGATCACGTCCACCTCCGGGCACCGCAGGAACGGGTTGAACTCGAGCTTCTCCGTCTCCTCTGCTGGGAGGTTGCTGCCAATGCTTATCTCTCCGACTTCCATGTACGGGAACTCGGCCTCGTCCCAAGGCCGTGTGCAGTCCAGAGCGATGTCGCGAGTGGCGCTGTCAGCGGGGACATCCCTGAGCTGCAGTTGGAAGACATAGCGCACCCCCTCTGGAGACTCCACCTTCCGGCGGAAGTCGTCAGCGAGGAAGAGCAGCGGGCGTGTGTCACCCTCGTCCCTCGGGATCGCACCAGTTTCCGGCGGCAGGATGCCACGCGGCACCACCTGGCCGGAGTCCTCCGGGATGGCTTGGTCCGCAGGACGAAGCTTGAACTTTGCATACATTTGCCTGCCGTCCTCGAACCGCAGCAGCCGGCATATGTTTGAGTAATAATGGAGCATGGTGTACGAGTCGGTGTTCCGCAACGAGCCCCAGACGGCGTCGCGGATGTGCGGTGCACGCTTCACTTGCTCTTCCCTCGCCGGCAGGCCACAGACAAGCCAGGTGGCAAAGTCGGCGATTGTTCGAGCGTAGAACGCCTTGCCGCTCTTCAGTGTGAGGTCAAGAAGAGGCACCTCGCCGTCATCCGAGAGGATCCGCACTGCTGCGCCACGAGCGTCGAGCCTTGCGTCGTCATCTGCGCTGAGGCTGTTGCTGTGCCGGACAATCACCGGGAAAGACTTGCCGGCGCCAAATATCTTGTGCTTGGGTAGCGAAGGTATATCTTGGTACATCCTCAGGACCCCCCCTCCCACTGACGCCAATGCGGTGGAAGTATCTTGACTTGACGTTCATGGTAGTGATGGCCAGGTTCGCCGCAAGGTTCCCAACAATCTTCTTATACATCGGGTCCATCTCTGCAATCCGTTCATCTTCTGTGAGCAAGGTGTTCTTCACCAAGGTCGGAGACTGTGCCCCGACATAGACGCCACCTTGAAGGAGAACCGAACCCTGTGGGGCGACAGACAGTGCTCCCAGGATGACATTCTCTTGGAGGACAGACCCAGGAAGGAGCAAGCTGCCACTGCCAACCACAGTGTTGTCCCGGACCTTTATCTCTGCACTGGTAAACCCCTTTGAGTAGAATCCTGGAACAATATTGCAGAAATCACCTAGATGGACCCCATCACCAATGCTGATCAGCTGAGGATTTGCCACCGGATTGATGGCTCGGATAGAGCAATGCTTGCCAATCTTTGCTCCAAGAAGTCTCAAGTACATGCAGAAGGCTTCTGTACCAGATATCATCTTTGCAAATCTGAGGTGTGCAGCGATGGTTATGCGCTGCTGGATCAAACTTGCCATATCCCTCTTCTTGGTCCCAGACCTTGTAGCAAGAGCTTTGTTGGTGACACTGGTGAGAAGAATAACGATGGTCCCATAACTTAGGTAGGCGAAGGCAATGGAGAGAGCAAATTCCACTGGGCTCTTGGTTGTCCCCTGGACAATCACAGCATAAGCGGCAATGACAGCTGGCAACCAATGGAAGGCACCAGCAACACATGCAAAGGAGAAGTGCTGAAGCGAAGCCGTGGTGCCTGAAAAGTGGGTGTACAACATGAAGACTGTTGCACCTGACAAAGCACCCAAGAAGCCAACTGCATAGATGCTAACGAGGTGTTCAAATGCTATGTTTGCTGTCCCTGCTTCGTCCTGAAACAAGAATAGATGGTCAAAATTCAAATGATAACACAACAAAATCATTCTTTTTTCTAGTATATATCATTACATAAATATGAGAGTGGTGCTGGAAAACGGCAAAGCATGTTTCCAACATGCAGACAAGAATTTCAAATACCATCAGATGACAAGCTAAGAAAAACAGAGGAAAAAATCATTTGCGCACAATATTTTCTATGGCCTCCATGGTAAATTTTTTCTGTCGCTTCCTATCTCTCAAAAAATATTACCTCTAATTGTAGTCTGGACAGTAGCCAACTCAATTGAACAAGAGGTGAATGAAGGTTCACAAATCTATATATGTAGATGTATTTCTAGAGCTCACTAACTTCAAAGCCTAGAAATAACCAACTCAATTTCTATTTGTTTTATGCCTTAAAATCTTAGGTGATTAGCACAAGAACTTAGTGTATAAATTCAAATATTTCATAAATAAATTCAAATATTTCTAGCTACCTTCATGTATGCAGAAGCTCCGCTAGGAGGATATGCTGATTTCCCTTGTTCAGTCTTTTGCAACGGTGGAACAACAACGCCACCATGCACAACAGTTCCCTTCTGGATCACTGCATAAGGGCCAATTGATGCCTTCTGACCAATCTTAATATGCCTGAAACTCAGCACTTCATTATGGACTTCATGGCTCTGAATGAGAACACCTTCTGCGATCACTGCACCATCTGCGACTGCTAGTAAGGATGGGTCAGTGATATCTACCGTATCTATGACAACATGTGAACCAATCCGAGCTCCTTGCATCTTGAACCAATAATTCAAGAAGACTGTGCCCTTTAGATGCACAGCTAGCATCTTTGCTGCTAATGATTGTGCCTTGTTTAGTGCCCACCATTTCACAAAGTCAACTGACCATATCGAAATATCGGGGGTTAGAACATAATTTGGCTGAAGGAATGGCTTCCCCAAGGTAGACAGGGATAATGAAGTGAACAAGGCATAGCAGATCCATGCAATAGGTGCCAAGACTAAAGAACAAAGACAGCTCAGTAGTGATGATTTCACCAGACTGACTGAAGATATCATGGTCATGTACATTGAGCTTGCGAGATATGCTGGGAGTAGCAGGATGAAACAGACATAAGTAAGAGCCAGGAGTTGGAGGGTTCCAGTAGCAAACACGCTAAGATCTAAGCTAGTGGCATCTGTGATAACTAGATTCTCATCTTCAGCGGAGTGAGACACATCAGGTTCTAACTGTGGTTGTGACTTGCGTACCAAATTCTCCAAGAAGCTGGCAAGCTCAGCAATACAGCTTGCTGTAAAAATGTCAATGGCTCCAACAGGAATACCAAGAAAATCTGAGAGCTTCTGGGCAGCTCGGACCACTGCAATTGAATCAAAACCATAAGAAGGTAGACTATCAGTTGGAGAAATTTTGTCCTTTGGAATGCCTGCTTGATCTGATACTATCTGTGTTAGAAACTCAATAATCTCACTGGACCTTTTCACTTTGCTTCTAGGCTGAGGCGCCAGCTGTGGTTGTGACTTATGCACCAGATTCTCCAAGGAGTTAGCAAGCTCTGAAATGTTGCTCGCAGTAAAGATGTCGATTGCTCCAACAGGTGTACCAAGAAAATCTGAGAGCTTCTGTGCTGCTCGGACCACTGCAATTGAGTCAAAGCCATAAGAAGGTAGGCTGTCATTTGGGGAAATTTTATCCTTTGAAATACCTGTTTGATCAGATACTAACTGTGTTAAAAACTCAATAATCTCCATGAAATTTTTCACTTTGCTTCTAGGCTGAGGTTGAATGGTAGGATCAACAGTGTGCTTCAAGAAAGGTCTCCTGACTTCCATGCCAGTTCCTGTAGTGAGAGACCGAAAAAGAGACCTCTTGTTAGATATATGATTACTACTTGCCAAGCTAAGAGTATTATCAACAAATTGCTTCATGCAGTCAAATCTCCGTATTTTCCCAGATGTTGTCTTGGATATGGTTCTAGGCTTGATAAGCTTGACAGATGCAACAGTTACACCGTGCTCCTCCGCTACACGTGTTCTGATGCTGTCTACAATCTCTTCAGAGACTACTTTACCCTCCCTAACCTCAGCGATCACAACAAGTCCAACCTGATCAGAAGAATCAGGGATTGAGATGCCTTTCTGGATTAAAACTTCCTCAGGAACACCAACAACAGCACAACAGCCTGGTCGAAGAACATCAGAAGAACCTTCCACTGTCTTCTCTACATCTGCAGAATAAATATTTCTACCAGCAACAATGATAAGATCTTTGATCCTTCCTGTAATAAAAAGTTTACCATCAATGATCCGTCCTAAATCACCAGTTCTTGTAAACTTCATGTTAGGGTAATTCTTGAGCCAATTGCAAAAGGTTCTCTGGCTTGTTTCCTTATTGTTCCAATAACCAACTCCAGAACTAGAACTGCTGATCCATATCTCACCCTCAGCACCCTCCTCTTGATGCTCTGTCAAATAGTCCGGATCAACAATTTTGATCACAACATCTGTATCATTTGGATGAACATACCCACAACAAACTCTTCCCTGCCAGTCTATAAAAATGGGCTTGCATTCACCAAAAGCACAGCTAACATAAACACAATTCTCAGCCAGACCATATCCAGGAGCAAGTGCACCTTCAGAAAAGCCGAAAGGTCGAGTCAACTCTATGAACCTTTTGACAGTTTTTTGCCTTACTGGCTCTGCAGCAATCATGAGGAAGACCATTGAAGAGAGGTCATACATATTGTTCTTCTCAGCCTCAAGCCGTCTTATAACCAATTCAAATGCAAAGTTTGGCCCTGCACTGTGTGTTCCATGGTAGTCACTTATTGTTTCGAGCCATAGGAGTGGGTTTCTGATAAATGTCATTGGTGAAAATAGAATGGAAGTTCCTCCACTTACAAGAGTAGTGAAAAGACCCCCTATTAGACCCATGTCATGGTACTGTGGAAGCCAACTGATAAGGACAGTTTTTGAAGTACTTCTGTATCGCTTCTTCATCATCTTCACATTGTGGATTAGTGCACCATGTGTTATCATCACACCCTTGGCGTCACCAGTGGAACCTGAAGTGAATTGTAGAAAGCACAACTCACTTGGCTGGGGTTTGGTAATCATAGGCACAACACATTCTGAGTTGAAGCTGTCTGGACTTCGTCGATAGTTCTTAATCCATGAGTCAGTGTGAATCCATGGGAGGTCAGGCCACTGAGCTGAGCATTTCTGAGCACTCTTTGCTAGAGTGACAATATTCTTGATATAGCCTGCACGTACAGCAGCATGGTATGAAGAGGTGGATAGAATTGCCACAGCATTACACACCTTAGAGACATTCTCAACTTTCAGAAGCGCTTGCCCACCCCTTTGCATTGGGTCAGGGGGCAAAACTGGGACTGATATAACTCCTGCTCTGATGCATCCAAAGAATGCATCAACAAACTCCAAACCAGGTAGATGAATAAGGAGAACTCTATCACCAGGCTTGATAATAGGCTTTGTACTTGTCAATAGCCTATATGCAATGTAAGATGCATTATCATGAAGTTCCTGGTAGGTTCTACGATTCATGATCTTCCCTTCTTCATTGATCCAAGTGTAGATAAACTTCTCTGCAGTGACTCTATGAGTTCCCCAGTATTGTAAATATCCATCCAGGGATGGAAGATGGGGGAATTCAACCCCTTCAAGTTCACCAATATCTCTAGGAGGTGCAGGATTTCTTTTGGACAGAGGAAAAAGTCTCTGCATAAACAAGTATCAAGAATTGGCAAACATAAGCATAATTCCTTTTGGTAATAGAAGTTGAAATAATACTTGAAGTCAGAACAGTATTTCTGGCTCACCTTAACATAAGGAATCATTGGTAGCTCACTGGCAATGGCAAAGTGTTTACAAACAGTTGAGATGGAGTATAACGCATTTCTTTCAGTTAGCTCAAACGCTAGCAGACCTCCAACAAAGTAAGTGTTCTGAAAGCCTTGCAACTGAGACTCCACCTTCTCGTAGAATCCATTTTTCATGTCTGCAATGCAAGGAATCATTATTGTTGGAATGCATAATTGAATTATTTGATAATCAGAGGCAACCCTGTCAACCTATACCTTCACTGCTGACATGAGGGAAATATTTGAATCGCCGCTGTAAAAGCACTTTCTGCACAGTTCCTCCCATAGATTTCACAACATCGGTTACACATTTAGCCACATAAGACTCCTTGATGTCTGCTGAATTCCCATAAGACCAGAACAAGAAAATATTTGTGTCAGCAAAGAATCTTTGCATTGCCACTGGTTGCCCTATTGTTGTTGGATCCTCCATGTATTCTCCAAAGTAGAAAAAGCCCTTTGGCATGTGCTCAAATCCTTCAATCTTAACAACAGTAGTATAATAGTCAATTGTCCGTACCTTACTGAATAGCTCTCTTTCAAGAACATTCAGTTCTACCACTTCATTTTCTCCATCTAAAAAATGGCATATATATTCAGATGGCTGGAATACTAGCTTCAATCAAACAAAAGGTAATTTAAATCATACTTACCGGTCATACTCAAAGATCGATATGTATTCCCATTCTTGAAAGGAAGAGCACCTGACAATATAATTTTATCGAACTCCCTAGCTTCTACATCACCATTGCTGTTCTTGATAATTACACTTGGGACACTTTTGTCACGCTTGACTCTGAGAATCTCCGTGCTACAAAGAACTTCAAATGGTAATGACTGACTAAGTTTCTCCCACAAGCTCATGTAACCATGCTTGAAACGTCGGATCTTGCCAGCCATAGAGGTTCTAGTAAACTCATGTATGAAAGCATAGGGCATGTCTTGAACAAAACCATAACCAGAAGCAGTGTAACCATATACTACAGATTTTGGCATTGAACTTATTCCATGTTGCTTCAAAAACTCAAGAGTTGGATCTGAGGCCAATCCACTGACTGCATGAATTCCCACTCGCCCAGACCTATTTGCCTCATCCTATAAAAAGTACCAAAGAACATACATGTAAGCAACAGAAAGAAATGCTATCCATTAGTGTAGACTAAACCATTAGTTATTAGCACTGAAAAACTTGCCTGTAATTTTAGCGTTAGAGATACCATGGATACATAGTCCTCAGCAACTTCAAGATCTCGAATGTTTCCTGTTTGGCTGTCAATCAGAGCAAGCTTATGGGTATCCATTTCTTCGAATTCAGAACCTAGTTCCTTTGCCAGGTGAGTTATAACAGGGGCACTGTTTGCTGCTATAACTTGTCCTCCCAGATCATATGTCCTTCCTGAATAACAATGCCATTGATAAGTAAATACACTGATGTCGAAACAATTGAATAAGAGTGCATTAATCAAGTTCCTCACCCTCGATATCAATGGACTCGCACATCCCTGAAACATTATGGCATTTCTCAAACACAGTTACATTGTGATATCCTAGCTTAGCTAGTGCATATGCTGCTGTTAAGCCGCTTGGCCCTGCTCCAACTATGCCAATTCTGGTGTCTACTGGAAAACTTGGATGCAGCTTGCTGAATTTATCATCTGTTGATTTTCCTGGATCCATATTTGACCTATTGTCGATCTGGATAAATCACCTGTGGAATTTATATGGAGAAAAAGCTCCGTTAGCACCTTTTGGCATTCAGTTTTTTTTTTGTGGCATCCACAAATGAACAGAGGAAATTGGACAAGCTAACTTGCCTTCCTCTTAACGAATTATTTTTTCCAAACTATAACGTAAGGATATGTAAACTATTTATAATTAACATATCAAGTAACCACTAGGAGGATGTAGTTTTGCTTTCTCATATGTGACCAACATGTAATTGCTAGATAATTATTGTGAAGTAGTTGTGGTGTCACTTTAAAATGACATGATGAATAGCAAGATGAGAAATCTATTTGATAATATACTGCAAATCACAAAGCCAGAGTAACAAGCAGATATAAATCATTAAATTGTACTATAAAAAAAACACCAAGCTCCATAATGTACTAGCTCATATCAATATGGTGCAATTAGCCCATGATAAGATAACTAACTGTCAAGGGCTTTGTGAGGTGGACCGGCATTGTAAAAGAAGACATCAAATGGAATTGAGCTTCGCATACTTATTCGACACGTGTAGCCATACCATGATACCAAATGAACCTAACCATGGTGTTGTTCTGACTAACTATTCCACGCTCATCTCTATTCAGACACCTTCAGCAAGACAGAGCTTTACTCGATTCAACGACATGAAAACGGACTGCCTGGGATGAACATGAAAGAACTGAACCATGTGTATCATACATGCCATGTACTGATGTACAGCACTTGCATATCACATTACTATGGGATTGCACATTTGCAACCACGAGCCAAGCAACCCCGATCCCAGATGACGAAATTACTATTTGGAGGAAACCGGATGATGAACTTATTTGTAAAAACAAACCCAGAACAAGTGTTAAAAAATGAGACGAAAAACTTACTGAATGATGAAATTATTGTAAAAACAAACCCAGAACAAGTCTTAAAAAAAACGAGACGAAAAACTTACTGAGCAAAATTAAGAAATACTCCTAGAAGCCACGTGGTAGGAGCCTGCGATCTCATTCTGAGGTGCCATAGCAATAGCGAACAATTGAGCACCCACACAGGCAGGCTCACAGAGGAAGCACAATGCTATAGCAAATATAGCAGCAAGGAGGAGGATGGAGGAGCAGGGTCATGTCTCGTCCAGGGGCGGCAGAGCGGAGACTGAGCCGTACCTCTCTCGACCGGGCTCCAGGCGGCGGGTGCACCCAGACAGACCCAGCACCGCGGGGTGGCGAGGAAGCGCGGCGGTTTGGCGCCAAATGGCAGCCCCGGTCAGGGATCAAAAGGCGTCGTCCGGGTCCAAGTCGTCCGGGTGGTGGTGGCATGGCGGGGGGTGACCTCAGGGCGGAGGAGTGAGTATTTAAGCCCGCGCAGATTCCCCGCGGCGCCAAGGGCGTCGCGACAAAGGCGACGCGGGGCGCGCCCTGACCCGGCGGCGATGGCGACCGCGCGGTCGCGGAGTTACGGCCAAGGGGACGGGCGGGCATATTCGTGGTGAATCCCTCAGCCCCACGCGGAAGTTACCGGCGCGGCGGCCGGTGCAAGCCGGCCTGCAAGGTTGTGGCCTCCGCCGGGAAGGTTGTTTTTCTCGGGAAACGGTGGGGGGTAATGACCGTGCCGCACCAATGTGTTCGGTTAATTGGTTTGAGAGGGGTGAGATGGGTCATTTTCAATAGAACCCATACGAGGATATGCTTGCACGTGAGGGGCGCCTGCCTGCGACGCCGGTCACCGCCCACCCCCAAATCGGTCATCGTTCCCCAGTCCGGCGCACTTGGATCTCGGGCTCTCCGCGGCGAATCGGCGATTGCCCATCCGCGTCCGCTCCTTCGTTCGGCGCGAGGAGGCCGGCACCGTCCGTGTTCTCCCTCCTTATGCGAGTGTTGAACAATCAGCTCCTCCTCCTCCTCCTCCGTCGGGCGTGATTTACTGCTGAACATCGGCTCCTTCTTCCGAGGTGGTCTGCCTCATGTCATGGGGATAAACGGTGAATTTACAGAGGAGAGTAGTACTAATGAAAACTAGTATCAAATTGCAAAAATAAAAGGAAAAGAAAAAGAAAACTAGGGTGTTAGACACGGTTGGCAGTTGACAACATTTCATATGAAATCGGACAAAATAAACATGATAAAAAACTAGGGACAATAATTTACTTGCCAATTTGTCTCTATAAAATAAGATACATAATATTATTTAATTATTTTTTTTGGCGTTATAAAAAGGAAAGCTTGCCAATTTGATGCATGACTGCTCTATAGTTTCATTGGAATGAAATATGTTTATGCAAAGCAAACACATGTTAATCTCATACAAAATTGGAGAGGTAATAAGGTCACCGTTATAGAAGGAAGTAACTATACACAAACTTTTCAGCCTAATCACTCAATTCAAACATGGGATGGGGTAATTCCATCCCCTTTCCCCCCCAAAAGACAAGGACCATTTCATCCCTACAACTTAAAAAAAAAAACAAGCACGATCTTATCCCTCAAATAAGGCTCCAAGCGAGGACATGCTTTTTTGGTTGTTTTAACATGGCAGCAGACATGCAAAGAGGTCCAATGTATTACTTTCTCTGTCCTGAAATTCATGGATCCATTTTATTTGTTTTTGGAATTCCAATTAAAACCTGTCAAAAAGTTTTATGAACAGTTTTTGTGTGCATAATTAAGAAGGAAATGTACGAAATATATATTTGGAAGTCTTTTTGAGTTCTAGAACGTATATTGGAGGTTGAATATTCAGACTATAAATATATATCTGCCTTTCTAGTGAAAAACGAGCTTAGAAAAGCAGACTGTAAAAAAAAAAAAAAGAACCAAAACAAAAAGAACAAGTGAAAAATTAGCTAACAATCATTGGCCGGTTAGTCCTAAACGTTTAGGCCCTGTTTGGATGTTGTGGTATTCTAAAACTTTAGTATCTAGAAACCATAGTTTTAAAGACCATATACATGTAATACCATAGTATTTAGAAATTAGAGTTTTTCTCTGTTTTAGAAAAAAGCCATGACATATCATGTGTTTGGTTGTTGTAATATTTTTACCGGCTAATGGTTTGGCTGCATGGGAACATACTGATATAATAGCATCTGACAGCATGAGAATCTATTATTTAAATATTGAAACTATGCAGGCTCAGTTGCACGTTAGTTAGAACATTATACGATCGAGTCTGATGAGTCGTAGGCGTAGCCACCATGCATTGCAAATTTGCGATCCAATGTAGCCCAAAATTATTCGTATCCGCAAGGAGAGTATATCCCCCTGATCTGTCGAGCAGGGATTGCATGCAGATATGCACATGCCATCGGGAAGGACTTGCGTCGCGCGGAGAACTCTGTCTAAAATAAAGAGGGTCGAGGTGGAGTTTCTAGGACTCTGAAAAAACTATAGTTTTACTAATACCACAGTTTTCAAAACTGAATAATTAATTACACCCAAACACCTTCATCTGTTGAAATACCAAAGTATTTTATAAAACCAAAGTATTAGTCCAAAACTCTAAAAATACTTAGTATCCAAACAGGACCTAACATGATAGGGTACTGATGCAATTGGATGACTTTAGAGGTTAGAGGAGAGGTTACTGATGCACACACACGTATTATATTTGCATATGGGGTGCAAACTGCAAAGCGAACATATAAGAATGCCCTTCTTCGTTGGAAGTTTTTATTCGTGCAACTAATATAGAGATCACAGCTGAGCTCGCTCACTCGTTGTCAATAACTAAAATCTTCAGCGCGAATAGCTTGTGCCGTTGGATTGGGCTGTTGTGAGTCAGGACTCTTTGTACTTTGCTCTGTCCTGATCATATCGCCGTGCACCGGACAAAGGGTCGTTGTAGTCCTGCTTTGCACTACTACTTTTTTTTTTCGACGCAAAATACTGTGGGGGGATATCCCCACAGGTTTTGCACTACTACTTTATTGTTTTCAAAGTTTCAATCATGAAATTCTTACAGTACGTATATGAATATTGTATCATTTTCAGCTATAGTGCTTTTGTTACTGTATATAACAACTCAAGCACACGAACGTCTTTTTTTTTTTTTTTTTTTACAAATCCATGGCATTGTTTGATAAACATGCTCTAGATTAACGCCAGCCGTAGAAGAATTTACAACAAACAAGAAATTTTGTTGATGGTATTATATAAAAGAGTTCTGTTGCGTCATCTCTTAGACTCTTGGCGCACACAGACATACAAGGCAATGCAAATGCGTGTTGTCGAATCAACCCCTGGATATTCCGAAGATGACTGAGCATACCAAAGTGGGTGCATGTAAGTAATTTCCAATACGAAATGACACTAATGAAGATTAATGAGACCACTGCAGACGGATAATAAAATAAAAAAGTTTTTTTTTATATATAACCTAATAAAGCGACATCGTGAATTCAGAAGTGCTAACAAGAATATATACTAGTATATCCTAGTGGTAGGGCGTTGCTGATTGCCTTGAACGACGTACTCACCTACGTACGCAAACGCTAATGAACACGCCAGAGTATATTTATGTTGTTATACTTGTACTGAACAGCCTTAAGAAAAAACAAGGAACTGGCGATAATGTAGATGCGCGGCCTGAATAAAGAAATGCGGATCTTATTAATTTGCTAGGCAGTTAGCCACTGGAATACCAGTAGATTTATAGAAGCAGAGCGAGATCTCTCTAAAAAAAAGGAGAGCAACAATGCAGAGGGATAGGTGCACCATGCAGTTAGCCACTGGAACATCAGTAGATTTATGCGTCGAAGTATACTTGTTCTAGCTAGACCTCGAAATATTCTCCATGTGTTCTCTTTTCAGGGACAGGTGCACCATGCAGACACATGCTTCGACTGCTTGTTTGTCTCTTTCACTCTGTTTCACTTGTTTGTTTTTTTTTTTTTTTTGACAGAACACACAATGCTACTTATATTGCCATTTACCATATTTTTTTTTTTTGTGGCTTGTGGTGCGCATTGGATCGACTAGTGTGCTTTGCACTGTGAGTTCTGCCGGTTTGATGACACACACAACAACGAAAAGAAAAGAAAAACCCAAATTAAACTTGTGGATAAACAACCCCAAAGAAAAATGCAAAACACCAACCAATCGCGCGCGTGAACAAAACCAACTCATCCAGCTAATAATCCATCGCGCTGTCAGAGACGAAACCTGCATGCGACGCACTGCCCCGCTGGTTCCACGGCATATTACGGGCATCGGCTCGGCATCTCGCGGCCGCGCTCCGCCCGGTAGCGCTTGGACGCGACGCCGGGGAGGCCGAGCAGCGGCAAAAACGCTTTCGCCGGACGCGGCACGGCGGACGCGGGGCAGGGAGATATGCCGGTAATATGCTTGCCTGCCCGGGACGGGACGTGAGAGACGACGCCATCAGTCACCTCACACCTCGGCGTGACGAGGTACTAGTAGGTGGCTTACGGCGCGCTAGCTCCGAGCGACAGTGTTGTTTGTGTCGATCGGACGGGGACGGTGACACGTAGGGCCGCCGCTATGCGGCCGTGCCCGTGCGGGCTGCGATTTGCGTCGGCACGGCACCGCGTAGAATATTGGGCGGGCTGCACGAAGGGATCGGAGGAGTGGTGCCAGGAATTATCCGCGCAGCCGCAGCGGGCGTTGTTTTGTTCTTGGCTACAGTAATGTTTCGTTTTCGTCTCTGGGTTTTCCATGGAGACATGACGAGTTTGGCGGTATAGATGGGTACGTAGCGCGCTTCGTTAGACTCAGAACTTGTTGCTTCGTTGCGTTGACGTTCTGTCACGATTGCGTACTACCTTAGCTGTGCAACAGATTGAGTGGTACTTTGCTCTTTTTTTTGTTGTTGTTGTTGTTGTTTTTTTTTTTTTTTTTTTTTTCTATAGACAAGGACACACGCTGGAGCGTCATTTTTGGCCAAAATTTGCTGTGGCACACGCACACTACTAATTTCTTGTGCGTCGTGACAGCAGATGTAAAGCCCAAAAGCCGGCCCATGGCCCGTGGACCGTCACCAGCATCATCATCATCCTCGACGATATGAGACGAGGCTGCCTGCGGACACAGAGGCCAGGGCCCCTGGGTGGATAGGATGATGGACGTGCCGTCGTTATGCGTTCAGCTCAAGGGCTCAACAAAAGCCAACCGGGATATGCTGTGGAAAAAAAAGACGATAAATCAGGCACAGTATCTTCTATAGTAATCAATCTGTTAATAGGCGGAGCCTTATTACACCCAAAGAAGCGATTTGATAGGACCACGACGACATCTCCTTTTCTCAGCCATTCGATCATGACATCGTGACATCAGCCGTTCGAGATCCATCGGGGGTCACTTTTTTTTTTAGCGGAGAGACGGCAGCGTGACGATCCAAATCCCAAACGCCTCCGCACTCACAACCGGCGCACCGACGTACCGGCGAATGGAGTAAGCATCTACTCCTAAAAAAACTTAGATTCAAAACAAATAGGGGTAGTAATCTAGATAGAAACCTTGGGATTTAAACTCTAGATTGTAATTGGCCATTCTTTTTTTTTTTCAATTTCTCTCGATTTACCTACTCCCAAGTCTCAAGTCCCAACACTTGCTACCTTAAATTCAATTGCAATCCTAGGTAAGTCCTAGACTATATCATGTGATCATCCTTATGTCCTTATTTTTTTGCTATGTCTTGGAGATGAACTCATTTTATTTTGCTATGTCCTAGAGTTCTATGTATATTGACGAAGAGAACTCAAGACCCTACAGCTTGGAGACCTCATAAGTTAGCCCAGGAATTTGGTTGGCTCCTATTTTTTTCTCTCTACTGAAGATATTATTAGGCTAAACAAAAAGGCATGCTTGTATCTATACTGAGTTAACTCCCTCAATCAAGGAGAAGATTCAGACACATACGACACTAGGGACGATATTATTTATTAATGAGATTCAGACAAAAACTACATTCCTCAAAATAAAAAATGGTAAAGAAACAACATACCAAGTAAAAAAGTGCATCGCTAGGATAAAACAATTGTTTTGAGTCTCTTAAGTAATTGTAACAAGTATAATAAGCACCGTCTTATTCTAGCAAACCATATGATTTAATTTGCTCCTGAACTGAACTCAACTCCCATGTTTATTAGTAGAATGAATGGATGCGCTTTGATATGACACAAAACACATGCAACAACACACTGGGCATACAGAAGATTTATTATTTCCCACAATTATTTCTGTAGGATTTTCCTGAACCAATGGGCAGAATTCTTGGGATATCGCTTCAATCCGTCATTGTAGTCCACGAAATTTATCCCGAATCGAACCGTAAAGGCATCTCTCCACTCGAAGTTATCAAGCAATGACCATGCAAAGTACCCTTTCACGTTTGCTCCAGCCCTGTCAAGAATTTAGTTGCAATGGTCAAATTAAAGGTATCTTCATATTCAGTGGTAGTAGAGTGTGCATGAATAAGTTCCTGACCTTATGGCACTTGACAGGGCAAGAAGATGCTTGTGGTAGTACTCTATCCTAATGTCATCCTTCAGGGCTTCTTGTAGTGGCAGGCTATTGTTGGTGGCTTCATCAACGCCTAAATATAGGTCATCATTAGACAAATTATGTTTTTAGCACTTCAGTTCTAAGTGTATTAGAGTGGTGAGTTGATTACAAAAAGGAGATGTAACTAAACAATATATTGAAATCAGAGAGCATATTGAGTGAAAGATACCATTTTCAGTGATGTATATGGTAGGATTTCCGTAGTTTTCCTTCACATGGAGTAGTAGCTCAAGGAAGCCTTGAGGGTAGATGTAGAGTGAAGGTGAAGCTGCCTACAATTACATACATGCCACTTCTAGAAATGAATCATCACACATAGAAAAGAAATTACTAGTGGTCTAATTTATTTGAACAAATGCCAAGTTACCTGACGACCAATAAGCAAACCACCCCGAACACCTAATATAATGGATAAGGTCAGTATCTATCAACAGAAAGTGATCAAGGAATGCATGCAAAATAGTGTCAAACTACGGTCATTGTATTAGGGCTGTGGCATAGTGAATCTTCTTCAAGATAATTTAATGCAATAGTGATTACAATTGTTTCTTTAAAGACAGAGGTTATATTTTGTACAACAACACGCCTATTCAAAATGCTACAATATTGTTGAACAAGAGTCGTTATGTGCTTTTCATAGTTATAGAGACAATACTTTCAATCAACCTCAAAGGCGCTTTGTAAACATTATATTACAAAGAACAACAAAAGATTGTCAACTTTGTTGACTCACCAGTAGTATTTGCTTGAGCGTCTGTTTATAACTCTTGTTAAGGGATGGAGGAACATCTTTAGTATAGTATCCGGTGTAGTAGTTGAGCCCGATGAAGTCAAATGCACCTTTGACCAACTTAGTTTGTTCCTTTGTGAATTGCGGAAGGCGATTTCCTACTAACCTTCTCATGCTTAGTGGGTAGTCTCCTCTGATGAGGGGGTCCAAAGACCTTCAAGAACATTACAGCTAAGATTTGCATTTTTCTCTAGATTTCCTTTTTATGAAATTTTTCTAGGGTCATAGAGAATATACCATCCAAGCATGAAGTCTACAGCACGTCTCGCTGCATCGATATCGGATTTGGAATGGGAGAAGGGAGTAAACCAATGTGATACTATAGTTATTCCAATCTTACCCTTCTGTACACCCTGCATTCATTGTATATATATCATGCAGCTGTGAGTGTTGAACCTAAAAGGAAACCAAAATAAACTATACTTTGAAGTGGAGGGAGTAGGATGCAAATTTTCAATTCACATACCTGGTGCTATAAAATGTACAACTTCAGAATATACACTAGAATATGACCATTAAAAATATATACTAGAATATAACCACTAAAACTAGTTTTTTTTTAAAAAAAATGAAATAGCTATCCACTTCTGGATCTATAAACAAAAGTTGGTCAGACAAAGTCACCAACCAACTAACTATAAATATTTGATTTGAAGTATACTAAAAGTTCTATTATTCTCGGTAACTCTTGTGTTGGTGATCTCAAAATAGAAACAAGAGAAAATCTTGTTAATAGATTAGATGACTGAACATTCCCAGTTTAACCGAATCTATTGAAACCAAAACTTGGATGATGAACTGAAGTGAAATAAAAATTTAGATATTCCAATTGATGTAACATTCATTGTAAGTGTGTGGAGAGTTCATTACTAACCTGATATTTCTCTTTGTACAACCGAACAGTTTCTGCATGGGCAAGCATCTGGTAATGACATGCAGTGTAAGGCTCCCTTCCTGAATCCCCAACATTACACTTGCCCTCCTCCCATGATGAGCACCGTGCTGGGGAAATGTACCAGATGCATAGCCCACAGAGCAAAAGGTCCACGGCTCATTGAAGGTGATCCAATGCTTCACTCGGTCCCCAAATTCTTTGAAGCAGACTTCAGAATAGTCCTTGTAGTCATTGCTGCAATAGTTACAATTTTTTGTTTTCTTTAATTAGTAACTTCAAATAGCAAAGTACATAGGATCAAAGTGCTACTGTGAATTTTTGATGCAAGTGTTAATCGGTAAGAGTTTGTTCCTAAGCTGTTTTGAGTGCTAAAGATTATTGTTATGTCACTTGGATACTATACAATGGGAAACATGTACAGTGGGTCCATGCATGCTTACTGAATACATTATGTCCTAGGTTGCCCCTTGTCAGGTTCTATTAAACAGTATATTCACTAGTAAAGTAGGCCAAAGAAAGAACATCTTCTGGCTATCTATATCTATCTATATCTTATAATTCTAAGCTCCACTAGTCATTCTATCTTGATATGAAGTCCACCTCAGCAGTCCACCATCACATACCACTTAGAATTCTTGTTTTTTATTAATAAGCATAATATTTTTCATTTGAGAAAAAAAAATGAACCTACTAATAAATTCAAAATTTGGAATTGAAAATAAAAAAGCATTATTTTTTATACACATAATAACAATAAAAATATTAAAATTTTTAATATTTCAATGGAAGACACACAAGTCGCTATGCAAGGAGAGAAAACTATGAATTTGGGTGAAAAAAAACATACATAGTAATTAAAAATTTTATATGCGAGAGACAATAAAAAACATACATAGTAATTAACAAGTTTATATGCGAGAGACAATAAAAAAACATACATAGTAATTAGCAAGTTTATATGCGAGAGACAATAAAGAGTATCTATATATGTATTGTATTAGCAAAATGAACAAAGAAAAAGAGTGCATATATATATATATATATATATATATATATATATATGTATATATATATATATATATAAGTAATGTTGATTAGTTGTAGGTATTAATGAACTAAGTTTAATATATCCTAAGATTCTAACCCGTGCAGGAAGGCATATTTATGACCAGTTGACAACTATTGAAGTGAAGGATGTCTTAGGTGCTAACATTCATATTATGACTGGAGTAACCTGTGACATCATATTATTAGGTGTTAATCATGACTGGAGTAACTTGTGACATCATATTATGTTATAAAGAAAAAGCAAGGCAGCTGAAGTACAATGAAGTAATATAACATGACATATGTGAATATGTAATTATGGATTTTCAAATTGTTTTCTAATATAAGGACTAAATAATCACGACTCACATGATATTGGGACTAAGAAATCCTCCATATTTATCTTCTAATGCTTGCGGCGAGTCCCAGTGAAAAAGGGTTACAAATGGTTGAACCCCTGTAGATATATACATAAATGTTTGTTTTTAGCTTGATGAGGCTAGAAATCCAACCGCTGGAATAAGGATGGTGGCTAGTCCTTGTATATACCTTTTGATAGAAGCTCGTCAATCAAATTGTTGTAGTATCTAACGCCTTCTCTGTTGACTCCACCGCTCAGACTTCCATCTGTCATGACATTCAATTCAATGTTATCAACTTGCGTATGGGAGATGTGCAAGATTATGATCTATGAAATAGCACATCTGAAGTTCTGAACAAATTAACAGGTGGGTACTGACTTGGAAGAATTCTTGTCCATGAGATGGAGAACCTGTATGCATCCATTCCCATATCCTTCATGAGGCGCACATCTTCCTGTAGTTTTTTCGGCAAAAGTCATTTTAGACAGAATATATTTTTGATACACTTCCAACTGAAAAATAAAGGAGTTGGAGCACATAGTTCCATTATAGAAATTCTTAGAACCAATTCACATGGCAGCAGGGCATCTATTTTCTTTTCCAAAAAAGATTAAAAGAATGTCAAACTGAATTCCTACCTTGTAGAGATGGTAGGAATTCACGGCCACATCCCCGTTGCTTCTGTTAGCGATTCTATCTGCCAAAACCAGAAACTTCTCAAAATTTCAAAGATGGATCATCTTTGTTTCGGCTTGGACCTGTGCAAGACGTTGAAATTGCTATACCGAAGAATGGAATGTGTAATAGTACGTTACATAAAACAAAGAGTGTATAAAACTAAATTCTAATGTTAATACCATAATATTTCAGTTAAAATATATAAAAGTATTTAAAATTAACTACTTACAAGATTTATTATCATCAAGTATAAATAAAGTGAACTGTCAATGCCATTGATATAGGGTTTGCCAAGGAAACATTTTTCACGCTTGATAACTATTAAATTTGTATTTTACAATGATTGAAGTGTGTAATTTAGGAACATATATATATATAGTGTTTGTGGCTACTAAATTATTTTGCACAAGAGATTATATTAGTATTTATTCAAGATTTGATGGGTATTTTAGTTTGTTTTTATGATGCCATAGCTGAATATTTAGATATAAATTAACGGTGGTACTCTAAACTATGGCATATGTGTGTAGTTTAGATGTAAATATATTTAAGGGTTAGTTTGCATTATCTTTCATAATGGTAGTAGGGATGAATAATTTAGATGCAAATTAAGAGGATTAAGATGCTAAAGACATGTACATGCCTGAGTGCTGGTGAGTGAAGGTGTCCCAAATGCTTGGCCCTCTGCCCCCCTCCGTCGCACCACCTTCGTACTGCGTGCGAGCACCACCAGTTCACCAAACCTACTCATTAGACCATGCTAATGCCAAAACCATGCAAACACTGAGAGCCACTAGAAAAGGCCGGTTTGCTTCATTAGCCGATGCTAAGCAGTGGAAAATGTGTAAACGTTCCACGATGATGATGAGTAAATTAAACTAACGCGACAGAAGTTCTTGCCTGATAAGCCGACGAGGCCGTTCCAAAGATGAAGCCCTCAGGGAAGCTTCTCCGGTTCACCGGCGGCAGGCCGGTGCCATCGTAGGCGCCGGAGGCGAAGGCGACTGCCAGAAGGAGAAACGGAGGTAGAAGGCGACCAAGAAGCATTGTCGCTGCTACCCGGCCTGAAGCAGAGACGTCTTTGATATGTGTGGCGTACGACAAGAGAGTGTGGAGGATCGAGCTTGCGTAAAGGCTTATTTGGCACCCTGCTATATGATATGAGTCTAGCTAGCTCATGCACTTCCAAATAAAACCTAGCTGTTTTTTTTTTTTTTTTTTTTTTTGTCTCAACGATTGTTTAACCACCATGACAGCTAGCAGGGTGCAGGGACGACATGTGCAACTCTGGCAAAAATATGTCGTCTACCTCATGCACGGCCAAAACATGACAATGTTTCGACTCATGAGCCGATGATGAGCGATAATAACCACCACGATTGGGACATGTGTAGATCTTCAGCAGGACACAATTAAAGTAGCAGAGCTATATGTGCAGATCTTCGGTAGGACAATAATAACGTAGTATTGATCGTGCTTGTAGCTTTCCTAGAGCATCTCTGGTAAAAGACTATTTAAACCTCTAAACTAAAGGTCTGTATGGTTGATCTCAACTTGCTACACCTAGCCTTCGACAAACTATGGCTGTCAAAAAAAATGTGTTGAGTAAAAACGGCGCCAAACTTCTAGCAAGTTTTTACACGAAAATGAGTCTATGACATATGGAGCAGGGTGCTAAGAAAGTTTGGTGTGCTATAATTGTGGCAGAAAACCAAACAACTGCAAAAAAACTGTGGCACGACTAACCTTTTGCGTGGCAACCTTTGGTCACCAACCAAAAAGACCCTAAATTTTATGGAGGACTTGAACACAAAAAAGCAGCTCCGCAGAGCCTCTGCTTAGAGCAACTCCATCGGTAAGCTCCCAATCAGAACCCCTATTTCTAATTTTGGTGCTTCCTCTACTTTTGTTGGTCCACTATTTTGCATATGTCCTAGCAGAAGCTTCTAAACCAAAGCTCCAAAACATTTTTAATACACTAATTAGGACCCCACTTGTCATCCTCAATTCTCTAAATATCTGGCTATGCTATTTGCAAATGGAGGCGGCCCACCGTGGGAAGGACCTCGTCATGATTGTGAGTGGGGAAAAGGCTCGTTGGCTTGCTAGGAGCCTTGACAGAGGATCCAAGAGGGGAAACCAACCACGAAAAAGGAGGATCCATGAGGGCAGTAGCGGATCCAGCCTAGCATTCCATTGATGTCATCTCAATGCACCATAGCTTAACTTCAAGTATGATCATCAATTTGTAATGGAAATCAGAGAAGATCATTGCTGTCACCTGACAGCAATGAACAGGGCTGGATCCGCCCCTGCATGAGGGGAAAGCGGCTGCGGGAAAGAGGATCCATGAGGGAAAAGCGGTCGCCGGAAGCAAGACTCGACGACTGCAAGCTAGAAACAAGGGGAAGACACTCGGTGATCGCAAGCGCTCACGCTAGAGAAGGGGTCAAGCACCGGAGAGGGAGGTCGCACCCGTGCAGAGGCGGTGGGGACAGACACTCGTGCCCGTGCCGGAGAAGGGCTGCACCGTGCTATGGGCCTGTCTCCGCACCGTCATGCCACGCTGTAGGGCCGTCTCCCCACTACCGCGCTATGCTACAGGGCCAGCTCGAGGTAGGAGAATGGCTTGGACATCATGGGGAACAAGACGGAGGCGAAGCGTCGAGGGAGAGAGATCAGTCAGTGCGAGCACCAGATGGGGTCCAAGTAGTGAGCCCTTATTGTTTCCTAGGAATAGGGTCTGAAGAGTGGATTTTGGGGTTCAATCTCAAATTTGGGGCTCTAGCAGGGGCCATGCTGGAGTTGTATTTTGAGCCTGGACACCCATGCATATTTAACTATGAGGGCTCAAGTAGGGGTCCTATTGAAGTTGCTCTCGTACCCCTCAAATTTGGGTGGCCCTCAAACATCCCCATGACCTTCATTCCATGGGACCTGAAGGAGGCCCCTACTTTTTGGTTTTAGCCATTTTTTTGCTCCCCACTCATTTGAAACTGGTGGTGTTGGCTCCTCCTCTACCCGATAGGCTTGCTTTGATCAACCCGATGGAGACCAGTAATCGAAGCTCCTCGCGCGGAGAAGAGGCCCCCTGTGGTCACCGCCACCGCCATAGAAGAAGCCACTGTGGGTGCCATAGTCTCTAAAGACGATGGCCTACAACGGATGCCTGCCTCCTCGCTAAAGAAGAAGCCCCCCCCCACAAACAGATGTCCTGCATGCTTGCACTCGTTGCCCGACCTGTTCCTCCCCATATGCGGCCGCATGGCTTAGAACCTTGAGGAAGTCACGTCGTGCTCCTCCCCGTCCTCAGCTGCCTACTCGCTGCCCGCGACCTGCTCCTCCCTGTAAACGGTCGCACGCTACTCCTCCTTGCATGCGCGCGGTCGTGCGGCGTGCATGGAACCCCAAGGAAGCCACGTCGTTCTCCTCCTCACTCGTGGCTGCTTGCTTGCCGCCTGCAACCTGCATGTCATTCTCTATTAGAGTTAGTCGACCGAAAAGGTATTTAAGAGGATCACAAGTGGGTCATACATATCATTCTCTATTTTGGTTTTAAGGGCTCTGTTTTGAGTCACTGATGGATTACAACCGAAAAAATATAGCATTCAAAAGTAAGGGATGCCCTCAAATGAAAAGCAGGGGGCCTTATTTTAAATGCTTTTGTTGGAGATGCTCTAACTACCATTCTAATAGAGAAAAAAAAATAGAAAGGCTGCTAAGCGCTGAAGCATGCATGGAGTTTAAAAAATGGGCAAAGTTAAGAACTCGCGCGATCGACCAAGCTGGGCAAGTGGGAAGGATCAACAAGTACAAAGCCAGCTGAAACGGGATCTGCGGATTATTGTCTTGTAGTACTCACATGCGTGGCACCCCATGCCTTGAGGAGTAACCGAGTATGCATGCTGCATGCATGGGAGTTTAAGAACTGGGCAGCACGCGTCAGAGCTGCCTCAGTGTTTGCAGGAATCAAATCCGAGAAAGAAAAAAAAAAACCGAACCAAGCACGCTACTAGAGAGCATGCGAACATTGGCAGTTCGAAATGAAATCGCATTCTGCAGACAGTTCGCTCCGAGGGAGCGAGGGGCATTAAAAGAAGTCTTTCCAGACGCCAAGAGCTCCCCCGTGCCCCGTGCTTGCCAACAGCAGCACTGCATGGATAAAAAAAAAAGTTCTTTAGTTTCATCTGAGATCCCGCAAAGCGATGCACACACTGGAGAGAGCAGATGTCGCCGATGTAGACGGCGGTTCTGGCGGATGATCCGATCAGCAGCATCACCATCGGTTAGCGAGTAGTCGCAGTAACCCTTCCCAGAAACTGATCGTCTGCACACCCGAGCAGATGTCACTGGTGTAGACGGCGGTTCCAAAAGGCGATCCGATCAGCAGTAACACTAGCGGTTCAACGACTAGTAGTAGTCGCGGTGATGCTTCTTAAAAAAACTGATCGTCCGCACCCTCGAGTAGATATATATCTCTGATGCAGATGGCGGTTCCGAAGGACGATCCGATCAGCAGCACCACCGGGAAGAAGATGTTCAACAAGTAGTCACAACGACACTCCCCAAAAACTTGATCACCTGTATACTCGAACAGGTGTCGCTGATGTAAACGACGGTTTCAGAGGCCTGCTCTCCCAACTCTCCGTTCGTGCTAAGGATTTGGATGGGAAAAGCTCAGACACAACTAGATACTCCCTCCGTCCCATGGAGTTTGTCACTAGAAAAGCGTGTTTGTGAGAGGGGCACGGATTTTTAACGACAAACTCCATAGGACGGAGGGAGTAGAGAGGAGAGGATTCGGTATTGCAGAGCGAGACCCCTTCCGCAAGAAAGGTAGGCCCTAGTGACAAACGAAAGCCCACACCCGCATCATGTGGGTGCAGAGGAATAGGACTGGGAACCCGCACCACGTGCGTGCAGAGGACAGGATGGGAAAACCTCAAACACAAACTCAACAGAGATGAGAGGATTCGATATTGGCGAGAGTGACTCTCCTTCTGGAGATGACAGAACAAGTCCACACCCGCACCACATCATTTTGTGGAGCGGCGCGTCCCGTGCATGGCTCGGCTCGGTGGCAGAGTGCACACACGACACGTCTTTATCCTCTCTCAACTTATCAATAGGTGCACAGTCTGATTATTTAAGTTGAGTCAATAAAATTCCATACAAGATTAAAATTATAATGCACTCGTAGCATTTAATATGGGTTTAGTATCTATTTGATTTATATTAAATATAAAAAAATGGGCCAAACCTGTGCTCGCCTAGGCCAGTCTTGGACAGCGGTATGCACAGCGCGCCCACGAGCCAATGCAGCATCGCTCTAATCCTTCGATGTGGCCGTGCCGGGCTTGCTGTTCCCAAGTGAGAGCAGCGTGCATGACGCCAGCATGTGTGCAAAACCAGGGTACCAAACTGGCTTGGACCTCTGGTACGGTGATACATTTAGCAAGTTTAGGAACTTGAAATTTTTAGTTTTAGAAATACGTGGACCTATTTAAGAATACAGGACAACAAGTTCAAAGCCTCTAGTGGATTTCACTCTTTCTTGAGGAATTTCTTAAACCAGTGGGCGGAGCTCTTGGGGTACCGCTTCAGTCCATCACTGTAGTCCACGAAGTATATCCCAAACCGGACCGTGTAGCCGCTCGCCCACTCGAAGTTGTCTAGGAGCGACCATGCGAAGTAGCCTTTCACATTTGCCCCGTCGCTGCAGTGAAATCAGAGAAGAGATGCAGTAAGTTCTCTTATCCATAAGGTGGCGTGTCTACGAACTAATAACTTACTGGCATTGCTTTTGCTTTGCAGGCATGATGAGCCAGAGCTCTGACTGACCTTATAGCACTGTGTAGGGCAAGGAGATGCTTATGGTAGTACTCTATTCTAGTGCTGTCCTTCAGGGCTTTCTGGAGTGGTAGACTCTTACTGTTGACTTCATCAACTCCTAAAGTAAAGGGAAAAAAAATGTTTCAAGCATCATCTTTCAAGAGGAAAATAACCTCAACATGATACTGATTATAAAGAAAGCAGTATGCGTGGCAACAAAAATTACCGTTTTCAGTGATATAGACAGTAGGGTTGCCGTAGTTTTCCTTGACGTATAGTAGCAGATCACGGAATCCTTGAGGGTAAATGTAGAGCCAAGATGAAGCAGCCTGCATACAAAGCCACTTTTATATGGGGAAAGCAACTACACATAGGCGAGGGGAGAATAGTTCCAGTGAACCCCTACGAGTGCTACTGACGCACAATAAGCAACCCCAAAATATCAAGAGACTCTTTGGAAAATTTTCACAACATTGGTTCTAAAATTTAGTGGAGAGTTAGTTACATGTCACGCAAACCAATGTACTGAATTTCTTTTTCACAATTTTCATGACCTTTTGTGGTTGCTAGCTACCATGCCATCTCCAAAAGGGAGTGATAGCACTACATAATTGTGCTTAGAGGAGGGAAGAGCATGGGTATCTTGTTCTCTGTGATTACCTGAGGGCCTATGGGCACACCATTTCGCACACCTAACACAAATTGGAGGAGGTTAGTATGCCTAGAAAAAAGTGGGCGAGAAATACATGTTTTTAATATTCGGATTATTGACACCACATGACCTAATGTCATAGATTGATATTACAGCTATGGTATTAAACATTTCTTCTTTATTTGAAAACTACTCCATCTGTTCCAAATTTAATGCTGTTTTAGCTTTTAATAACAATATATCTAGAGGCAGCTATGTATTACTTTTACTTTCTAAATATATAGTAATAAGCATTAGCCACGAGCATCTCAAAAGGCTGCTATGGTATTACTTTCCATCATCTAAAATAGTACTATTAAACATAATTTTTGTAGAATTTTGCAACAATACTCTTGTGCTAATTCAAGCAAGAACGATGACAGGAAGCCATCTCTTGGCTTCAGTGACTCACCGGTAAGGTTCGCCCGATAATCTGTACTATAGGTGAGATTGAGGCCATTTGATGGAGGAAGGTTGGCAGCATAATTTGTAGTGTAGTAGTTGAGTCCGATGAAGTCGAATGCACCCTTGACCAGCTCAGACTGTTCGCTTGTGAACTGCGGCAAGCGATTTCCAACCAATCTCCTCATGCTTACTGGATAGTGTCCTCTAATAAGGGGATCCATAAACCTAAGGGGCACTTCTATTAAAATTCTGGCTCTTTTCTAAATTTTGACATTGATATGTGTTTTAAGGGCCATACGGAATTTACCATCCAAACATGAAGTCCAAGGCACGCCTCGCTGCAGCATCATTGGATCTTGAATGAGAGAAAGGAACAAACCAATTTGTGATTAAAGTTATTCCGATCTTTCCTTTTTGCACAGCCTGCATTGACATTCAATACATCAGACAAATGGGAGTGATGTCTGGACTTGGAGATATTTGGCAAGTAGAAACAATGCATTTTGAATACATGTATGATTTTTAACAAGAAGACCATTAGCCAACTACTCCTAAGAACAGATAAAACCATGGTGCTTTAAGTCGTTGAACTTTTGTTCTCCTGAACCTTAGAACTTCTGACTATACCCATGCATAGAGTAGAAAACGACCCTCTCTAATGTAAATAAATGTATGCTTTTATTATGGCCAACCTATCCACTATGGCAATTTCATAGAGAACATCACCGACCTGGTATTTTTCTTTATACATTTGGACTGTTTCTGCATGGGCTAGTATTTGGTGGTGACATGCAGTGTAAGGCTCCCTTCCAGAATCCCCAGCCCTGCATTTGCCCTGCTCCCATGGCGAGCACCGTCCTGGTGCCAATACGCCATATGCGTACCCTGCTGCGCAGAAGCTCAAGGGTTCATTGAATGTGATCCAGTGTTTCACTCTATCGCCAAACTCTTTGATGCAAACCTCAGCATAATCCTTATAGTCGTTTCTGCAAAATTTTACAGTTTTGTTGACCTTCAGTGAGTACATAAACAACAGTTTTAACTGCCAGAATTCTAGCCTCACTACAAGTGTTTCTCCATTTTTTAGGATGTGCTGTCAATTTGTTACTGCCTAACGCAAGTAAATAAATTGAGTATGACTTATTAGGGTAGACAGAATATGTTGTTGCTATGATTTTTTTGTTTTTTTTCTCGAATACGCAAAAGACTTGCGCATCATTGCATTTAAGAAGGAGAGTTTTTACAGCAGTTTTACATTTGCGTGAGGGTTTACATGGATAACAGAGAAGCGCGCCCCCACGGTCGATCATGGCCTACTACTCGCTAAGTAAACAACGTAGCTTGGCCGCTCCGCCAAGGACCCATTGGTCTGCGGTGGCCTTGATGGTCTCTGGGAGCTGCGCCACGGACGAGGATGATCCTCTGAAGCATCGAGCGTTCCTTTCCTTCCATAGTTCCCATGCTGTTATGGCGAATAGGGTATCTGCGCCCAACCTCTTGTCTCCCGTCCAGCGTAGGCGCCAGGAGTTCCACTACTCGTCCGTCGCTCTAAGGTCTTCGATGTTCGTTGGCGCCCTTAGTACCACCAGCATGGCGAACCACACCTGTCTCGAGTATGAGCATGATGAAATGATGTGGTCGATCGTCTTCGGTTCTTGGTCGCACAAATAGCAGTTTTCCGCGGAGTCGAGGCCGTGCCGCTGCCTCCTGTCCGCCGTCCAGTGTCTCCGTCGTATGGCCAGTCATAGGAAAATCTTGACGCGTAGCGGCGCCCATGTGGCCCAAACGCGCTCGAAGTCGGCTGTGGGGTATGCCGGGAGTAGTAGGGCACGGTACACTGATTTCGATGAGTACGATCCGTCGGCCGTCCATCTCCAGATTAGGCGGTCCTCGGCGTCGCTGAAGACGGTGTCATGTACGAGGTCCCAGATCCTCAAGTACTCGACGATCCCTTGGGTTGGCAGCCCACCCTGGATTTGCGATGCCCAAGTGTGGTCTTGGATGGCTTCACGCACCGTCGTCGACCTGACGTTTCTTTTGCTGATGTAGGAGAATAGCGTAGGCGCCATAAGCTGGATTGAGGTCCCGTTTAGCCATCGAGCCGTCCAAAAGAGCGCCTTCCGACCGTCGCCAATGATCGTGAAGGTCGACGCCGCGAATAAAGCTCGGACATCCTCGTCGACCGCCAAAGGGAGGGATGCCCAAGCCCTGTTGTCGTCTGTCTCTCTTAACCACAGCCAACGTGTCTGCAGCGCGATCTCGGTGAGCTTTAGGTCTGGGATGCCCAAACCCCCATCTCCTTTGGCCGGGCATACGGTGGGCCAGGCCACCATGCATTTACCCCGAGTAGCTCCATCCTTGCCTGCCCACAAGAAGCGGCGGCAAATGGTGTCGATTTCCTTCCGGGCCCAGGCTGGCAGGCCGTCTGCAACGAGGGAGTAGATTGGAATTGCCGCGAGCACCGACCGGATCCAGATTAGGCGACCACTCCTGGCCATGAGTTGACCGTGACATGCTGGTAGCTGCGCTGCCACCTTGTCCACGGTTGCACGGATGTGTGCCTTCGGTATCCTCTTTGTGCTGAGGGGTAGTCCTAGGTAGGGGATGGGCATATCCGCGACTGCGCAGCCCAAGGTCGCCTGTAGCTGTGGCAGGACCTCGGGGTCGCCGTAGATTAAGCTGATGGAGCATTTGGCGAGGTTGGTCCGTAGGCCCGAGGTGGCGCCGAACATGTCGAGGATCCCTAGGACCGCCTCCGCGTCACTCACGTGCGGATCGATGAATAGGATGGTGTCGTCGGCGTAGATACTGCAGAAGTGCTTGACCGCATCCGATCCCATTGGGCGGAGTACCCCCTCTGACTGTGCTGTCTCGAAAAGTCTGCTGAGGACCTCCATGGCGATGATAAACAGCATGGGGGAGAGGGAGGCCCCCTGTCTCACCCCACGTAGGTGTTTGATGGAGGCTCCTGGGCGGCCGTTTAGGAGGATCCTTGACGCCGCAGAGGACAGGAGGGTCGCCACCCACGTTCGCCAGGAGTTGCTGAACCCGAGGGCCTCCATAGTTTTGTATAGGAAGGTCCAAGCGACTGTGTCAAAGGCTTTGGAGATGTCGAGCTTCAGCAGGACCTTGGGGATTTTCTTCTTTCTCAGGTGCACCGCGGCGCTTTGGACGAACTTGAAATTGTCGTGGATTGTTCGGCCCCGGACGAACGCGTTTTGGTTTGCTGATATGAGCTCATTCAACCTCGGGGCGAGCCTACTGGCCAGGAGCTTAGACGCCAGCTTGCCAAAACTGTGTATCATGGTGATCGGGCGGTAGTCGCTCGGGGAGCAAGCGTCTGGTCGTTTAGGCAGCAGGATGACGTATGCGTTGTTTAGCCTATGGAACTCCGCGCTATCACCGAAGAAGAGGGAGTTGACGGCTGCAACGACGTCGTCCTTGATGACGGGCCAAGCTGCTTTGTAGAAAGCCCCAGTGAAACCGTCCGGACCGGGGGCTCAATCAGACGGCGTGTCCTGTACCGCAGCGTGGATCTCCTTCTCGGTGAATTGGACGTCAAACAATTTATATGCCAGAAGACTAGGCCAAAGGATCAAAAGCTAGCAACAATTAATTGAGGATTCTTTTAGTTGTTCTCTTGAATGTTTATACTTTATTTATAGTGGAAAAGTAAATAGAACGGTCATATTTCTATTTATGCAGTTTTAGTATTTTGAGTAGTATGAGTGTATAAGAAAGCGTCTTGTCCTCATTTAAGCTTCTTAATCTTGTGGTCCCTTTCCAGTTTAACTTATGCAGGTCAGTCTAGCAGTATTTTTGCAATGAGAAAGGACCAAAACGTGTTGCTTACATAATATTAGGACTAAGGAATCCTCCATATTTATCTTCTAATGCCTGGGGCGAGTCCCAGTGAAAAAGTGTGACAAACGGTTGCACACCTGCAGATGTATGCAAATATATATATGAGAATATTTGATGGGTACATGAGTGTACAGAATCATTAGATGGAAGTAAAGAAAGGAGGTATACCTTTCAACAGAAGCTCATCAATCAAATTGTTGTAGTACTTGATGCCTTCTCTGTTGACTCCACCGCTCAGACTTCCATCTGTCATTAGATCGAAACATTTAAATTTGATTTGATGGGTTTGAACTTTAGAAGATATGTAAGATAACGTCTATACAAATAGCACACTTACTTGGAACAATTCTAGTCCAGGATATGGAAAATCTGTAGGCATCCATTCCCATATCCTTCATGATGCGTACATCTTCCTGCATTTTGGGAAAGTCACTATTATATTGATCTATGATGTGCTAATATCACACTTACGTTGTGGTTTGGATTTCAAACTTAAAGATCTTATCTAAAACATAATATAACCTATGGAAATATGGATACCGGCACTACTTGGATTATATATTCATTAAATTATTACGGGAATTTATTTTGACTGAAAAAAAATAAACAGAAAAGTCTAAATACCCCCCCTAAACTATCAGCACCTGTCTAACCTAGGCCCTGAACTATAAAACTAGGTATTCTACACCCTAAACTTTCGAAACCGGTCTAAATAACCCCCTGGGGCGGTTTTGAAGGGCGGTTTTGCTGAGGTGGCAGCCACGTGTGAGCGGTTTTGCCATGCAGGCAAGGGGGATGGCGCGTGTGTGTGACTGACTGGTGGGCCCCACCTGTCAGGGCGCCCCCCCTCAAATACTCCGCTGCTCCCCTATTTCTCTCCCTCCCACTCCACCGCGGCCGCGGCACGCACGCGAGCCGCTCCGAGGCCTCGCCGGTGCACGAGCGTGTCCTCCGCTGGCCCGTGAGCGGGGAGCCGCCTGCTATGCCTCATGAGTACCGCGGCGCCGAGGACTCCAAGCAGCCTCGAGTTTCTGCGGGCGTGCCGTACGCTACCGACGGGCGGAGGTCACGGCCGCCTCGCTACGGCAGACGGACGGCCACGGCCAAGGTACCGCGGGTGCTCGGCGCTACGCGGACGGTGCGCAGTGTGACCTGGGTCTTCCAGGTTGGCGCGAAGCGAGGCCGGCCGGGAGCGGGCCGTGGCGCGCTCGCGGGCAGCAAGGCCGCGGCGAAGCTCCTCGCGCTACACGGAGGCCATTACGGAGTGGCTCAATGCCGCGCCACGAAGCCGTGGCGGAGCTGCTCCCACGCGAGATTCACGAGGCCGCGCAGCGGTTCCCGCGGCCCGTGAGGCCATGGCGGAGTGGTTCCCCACGCGCCAGCGACGCTGGCACCCGGCCGCACGCCGGGCGAGGCCGCCGCGGAGCTCTCCCCGTGGGCGCCTCGCTAGGCAGCGGTGGAGCGGATCCGCACGTGCCCGCACGGCCGCCAAGGCCGGCGAGGCCACGGTGGAGTGGGAGGGGAGAGAAACAGGGGAGCGGCGGAGTATTTAAGGGGGGCCTGACAGGTGGGGCCCACCAGTCAGCCACACAAACGCACCATCCCCTTTGCCTGCGTGGCAAAACCGCTCACACGTGGTTGCCACCTCAGCAAAACCACCCTCCAAAACCGCCCTAGGGGGTTATTTGCACCGATTTCGAAAGTTTAGGGTGTAGAATACCTGGTTTTGTAGTTCAGAGCCTAGGTTAGACTTTTTCCAAAAATAAACTAAAACAAGGATATACCTTTTAAAGAAACTAATAAATTCTTACCTTGTAACGATGGTAGGAATCCACTGCAACGTCCCCATTACTCCTGTCGGCGATTTTATCTGCCAAATTAGAGAATCAGTAATTAGTTCCATAAATTGACTTCCGAAATTGTGATGAGCTCGGTACGAGGCTATGTGGGAGCGAGCTGAAGGACTAAATGCTGAGATTGAAAGATCTTGGAATGATCGCGGCCCTAGAGGAGATCTAGGTGCACTGGCCTGTAACCTGAAGAAAATGGCGGAGGCTCTCCAGTCGTGGAGCAAAGCCAACTTTGGACAGGTGACGAGAAAAATTGAAGAGCTTCGAACCCAACTGGAGCAGCTGGAAGACGCGGATCCAGTGTTGAAGCGAGCTGAAATTCTCAATATAAAATACCAACTAGATGAGTTACTTCACAGAGAGGAAATTATGTGGCTACAAAGATCGCGGATTTCCTGGCTTAAGGAAGGGGATCGAAACACACGCTACTTCCACCGTAAAGCGCGATGGCGGGCCAAGAAGAATTGGGTTCGGAAGTTAGAAAGAGAGGATGGCACCTGGTGCTCTGATCAGAAAGGCATGCTAGAGATGACACAAAATTTTTTCTCCAATTTATTTACAGCTGACCAAAATGTGGTTCCAGATGAAATTGTTGAGTTGATGGAACCAAAGATTTCAGATGAGATGAACCTTTCCCTTTGCAGGGATTTTTCTGAAGAAGAAATAAGCAATGCACTATTTCAGATAGGACCGTTAAAGGCCCCTGGGCCAGATGGGTTTCCAGCAAGATTTTTCCAAAGGAATTGGGGAATCCTAAAAGAGGATGTGATTGCTGGAGTGATGGAATTTTTCAAGTCAGGAGCCATGCCGGAGGGTGTCAATGACACCTGCATAGTTCTAATTCCAAAAATCCAGCACCCAGGTAAGCTCCAAGATTTTAGACCTATTAGCCTTTGTAATGTGATCTACAAAGTTGTCTCTAAATGCATTGTGAATCGTCTAAGGCCACTACTGCATGATATTATCTCTCCAAGCCAAAGTGCTTTTATACCGGGAAGAATGATCACTGATAATGCTTTAATAGCTTTTGAATGTATGCATGCCATCAGTACTAACTCAGACTGTCGAGGCTCATTCTGTGCTTATAAGTTGGATTTATCTAAGGCTTATGACTGAGTGGACTGGGAATTTCTAAGAAAAGTGTTACTGAAGCTGGGCTTTCAAAGCGAATGGGTGCACTCTGCGTGTCCTCGGTGCGCTACTCGATCCGCTTCAATGGGGCGCAGTCGGCGCCCTTTTTCCCCCGTCGCGAGGTTTACGCCAAGGTGATCCACTTTCGCCATACCTTTTCCTCTTTATAGCTGATGGTTTTTCCCAGCTGATTAACAGGAAAATTCAGAACGAGACGCTCAAGGAATTGAAGATCTGCAGAGGAGCGCCCGGGATATCCGAGGAAAATTAAAGAGGGATAAGTTCCAATCTATCAAAGAAAAATTGAGTAAACGCCTAACAGATTATTCTGAGAAATGCATGTCAACAGGGGCAAAGGAAGTACTTATTAAATCAGTAGCTCAAGCACTCCCCACTTATCTCATGAGCATTTTCCAACTACCACTAACGCTGTGTGATGAGCTAACAGGGCTGATCCGAGAGTTCTGGTGGGGGACGGAAAAAGGCAAAAGGAAAATGGCATGGCTCGCCTGGGATAAAATGATTATGAAGAAGTGTGGAGGTGGCCTCGGCTTCAAGGACCTGCGCCTTTTTAATCAAGCATTGCTAGCCAAACAAGCTTGGCGCCTGATTGAATTTCCAGATAGCCTCTGTGCAAGACTTATGAAGGCCAAATATTTCCCAAGAGGACATTTACTGGACACCGCATTTTGTTCAAACCCTTCGCAGACTTGGCAGGCGATCTCACACGGTTTGGACCTACTAAAGAAAGGGATTATCTGGCGAGTGGGAGACGGGAAGCAAATTCGGATTTGGAGGGACCCTTGGATCCCGAGGGGCTACTCACACCGGGTGACGACTCTGAGAGGAAGGAACAGGATTCACTGGGTGGCAGACCTACTTGATGCAGGAGGAGCAGATTGGGATTATCAGAGAATCGCTGGTATTTTTAATCCAGCGGACCAGGAGGCCATTACACGGATCAGATTGCCGTCAAGGAGAACAGATGATTTTGTTGCTTGGCAGCCTGAAAAGTCTGGTAAATTTTCTGTACGTAGTGCCTATAATATTGCATTAATGGAAAAGCTGAGAGATAACAATCAAAGCTCAAGTAACCAACCGGACGGGGAAAGGAAGCTCTGGAATAACATTTGGAACTCTCAAGTGCCGCCAAAAGTTAAAATCTTCGCGTGGAAGCTCTGCCGGGACATACTCCCAACGAAGCAAAATAAATACAGAAGGAATCTAGAACCCTCACCGGCTTGTGACTTATGTGGGTACGAGGTCGAGAATAGCTTCCATGCAGTCATAGCTTGCCCCCAAGCGCGTGCACTACATGAGGCCATGCGCCTATACTGGCCATTGCCGGAGGAGATACAGTGTAGATACACAGGCCGAGACTGGCTCCTAGTACTATTGGAGGCTTGCAATGCGGAGCAACAGAACCGATTACTACTAGTTCTATGGAGAGCCTGGTACATACATAATAATCTTGTTCATGGTGCAGGTCCTACGGCAGTGAGGGAGTCTGTTGGCTTTCTACTTAGCTTTTGGGAGAGTCTGAACTCGCCTGTTGAGCCTTGTGGCGATGCAAGGGGGAAGGCACCAGTTGCGACGCTGTCCGGAACTACAGTGGGCACCAGGCAGCGGATCTCACTTGAGCACAGCTGGATCGCGCCCCCGGATGGGTGGACCAAGATTAACATTGACGGCTCCTTTGTGGAGGCTTCTGGCGAGGCTGGTGTTGGTGCGGTAGCAAGAGATTCAAATGGCCAGGTAATTTTTTCAGTATGGAGATACCTTCGCCAATGCGGTAGTGCAGCGGAGGCAGAGGCACTGGCCTGCGTCGAAGGACTGCAGTGCGCTATCCATTGGGGAGTGACACAGGTGATCATTGAGACAGACTGTGCAAGAATCAGGAGAACACTGATGAATTCGGAAAGAGAGAGATCGGACATTGGGGTCACGATTGCTGAAGCGAGAGGTCTCATGCGCCTGCTGAGGGATTGGAGATTATCCCAAGTGAAGAGAGATGGAAACAAAGTAGCTAATGCTTTGGCTAGTTTAGCTAGGCGATGTAAATCTTCAGAAGCTAGATGGGGATCAGCGTCTGCGTGCGCCGAGGATCTGCTCATAGCTGATTGTAACACAGTTTTGCCTAGTTAATAAAGCCCTCTCTTTACTCGCAAAAAAAAAAAAAAAGAAATTGTGATGATCTGGACTGGGCGTCAAGCTAATCCTCGGTCAGCAAATATTTGTGCAGAAGAAACAAATATTCTTTGTGGACAATCTCATTGAGGATAGACAACTAGGGATGCCTTTTTTGCTCTTTTTTTTGGAAGGACGTTTTCTATCCGTGGCTGATGGCTAAAAATTGTCAAGAAAGACTGTCACCCCTGATAATAGAAATAGAGTAAATTGCATCCACCATACAATAACTTGGTTATTGAGTGCAAATTAGTCCAACAGCTTCTAAAATGCTTAATTTAGTGCAACAACTTGACATGTGGGTTTAAATTAATCCAACAACTTGTAAAATGCTAAACTTGGTGTAATAACTTGGCAAATTGGTGCATCTGTGGTCCAAATGTTACAAATACGATATATTTGGCTTGTATTGTGTCATTTTAGATTTTCTTTCTTAATACCATGACCAAATAAATATCATGCTATGCCCTCTTCTTCAATTTGATTTTGCAACATTTTCTAGTATTTATAATTCTTACTTTATTTAAAAATTTCATCTTACCACAACATTATTATTTTTTAAAAAAACTAATATAAGCCAAAATAGCTTGAAAAAATAATTAATTTTTGAGGAAATTTACTCATAACTGAACATTAACAAATGGTGTAAACATACCCTTATAAATTAACTAACGTCATTAACTTATTAAAACATAAAATACAAATATTGCTTTTGTGCATACTCTAAACATATAAACATGTGTAAATCAGGCTTCTAATGTTTCATAGACATCGTTTATAAAAAAAACTCGATTCCGCATGGGTAGTATGCTATTTAAAATAGAAAATGATCTTCACAAGCAGATCACGAAAAACTCCGAACCTCTATTCCAACCATACACGGCGGCTTCGTTGCCTACATAAGACTAGAATGAGCCTTAGACCTATACTTTAACATGAGACAAACGAGATAATTTTTTATAATATATGGAGGTGGGAATTCGAACATGAGAATATGCCATCTTTTGCTATACATTGTGACAAAAATATATCGTCGCTATAACAATTGGACTATAGATGCACTAACCTGCTAAGTTGTTGAACTAAATTAGGTATTTTTTAAGTTGTTGGACTAATATGCACACACTTGCCAAGTTATTACACCAAATTGAGTATTCTATAAGTTATTTGATCAATCTGCACCCACCTTTCAAGTTATTGTATGATAGATGTAATTTACTCATAGAAATATGATCAGGCATTCAAACACATAGATGTAATCTTAGAATACTATATCCTCTAGTGTTAGGAGAACGTACTACTTAAGTCTCTAGAGGTCTCTCCAATGCAAGTAGTATTAAAAAATTAATTTATCACTACTTAGAGTAAGGCTAATAATATAGATGGCTGCTGGGTCTGTATAGATCTCTACAGCCCACCTCCCAGTCTATCCATATAATGGTTGCATCTTCACTATTAATATATTGTCCCACCTATCTTTCTTACAACCCGTTTCCTTTCTCTCTCCTCTCCTCTCTCCTCCATCTCAGCATTCTACTTGCTCTTACTGGGTTAGACTTTGGTAACTATAACAGAAATTCAAAAGGTAGACATGTCCTTAGGGCATGCATGTCGCATGTTGAAAATAATATCTTAGGAAATCTTCGACGAGTAATGGATGATACTCCTTCTGTCCCAAATTAACTGTAGGTTTTTGTTTCCGTTTCACAAGTTTGACTCGATTATATCTCTAAAAAAATTATATTTAAAGATATTTCAATAATACTAATTTGGTCAAAGTTGTTTATTAGGAGCGAAGACAACAGATATTTTGAGACAGAAGGAGTCTAATTTAGTCAAAGTTGAACCACTGAATCATGTATGTGATCATGTAGCGGTTGAAAATGGTTGCGATGGTTTTTATATGCTTTCATTCTTTCAAGTTTCAACGGAGAGGGAGATGCTGTACACACATGCCTGGGTGCTGATGAGTGAAGGTGTCCCAGATGCTTGGTCCTCTGCCCCCCTCCATTGCACCACCCTCATACTGCACGTAAGTGAACATCACCAGCAAGTGATTAGAGTTTAATTTGTCCCAGATCGATGCTCAACAAGAAATCAACTTTGAAACATCTCATTGTCCTATCAAGTAGCTTAATTAGTCCTGACTTGCAGGGAATGAACATTCAGCACCTGATATGCCGACGAGGCCGTCCCGAAGATGAACCCTTTGGGGAAGCTTCTCCGGCTGATCGGCGGCGGGCTGCCTCCATCATAGGCGTCGGAAGCAACGGCTAGCAGGAGGACGAGCAGGAGCGGAAGACGACCAAGCATCGCAGCTGCTACTCTCACAGCTGCCATGGGGAGACGGCCGGGAGAGAGAGCCTAGTGGACGGTGGCGTGGTACCTGCAATTTGAACCTCCCATATATATGCCAAAATACGGCCTAATGAGGATGACCCCTTTGAGGTCGTGGGTTTTGAGAGCCTGGTAACGTTTACATTTAGTTCGGTTATGTCTGGTTGGAACTTGACGCAAACTTGTAATTTCGTTGCTTTGGTAATGAAATTCGGCTGCGGCCCTTGTGGAAAAATATATATGCCAAAATGCATGGCCACATCACGCGGCATTATTTTAACTCTGTCGTCTCGATCGGTCTCCGTGACCGCATCACGTGATAGGAACACATGGTTGGACAAAATATGTATCTTATAGAAGAAGAGATGGTTGCGTCTGAATATGTGTGGGCACGTGTTCGGCATGATATACTAGTATAATGGCTCAGTGTCTAAATTTTTCATATCGCTATCCTGAATTTTCTTGAGAACCAGAATAGAACCACCAGGGAAATTGTAGTTTTCTTGGTGATGCTCATCGAATTCCAAGGAAATGGATATTCCTTGAGGGCTTATATTTTCTTTGTAATTGTAAACAGTCAAAAAGAAAATAAATATTTTCTTGAGTGTTATTCTTAACCGCCACAAATAAATTTATTTTTTAGGTGTTGTTCTAAATCACCAAGGTACATTGTCATTTCCTTGCAGGTTGTTCCTTGCAGGTGCAGGTTGTTGACTTCTTTTTTTGTTGTCGGTAGGCAATGTAATGCTTTTAAGTACTTGACATACACTTCTTCTTTGTATTATCTATGTCTCCTCATAAAGTTAAGGATTATGTCTTGCTAAGTTCACTAACGCAAACGGCACTAATAAACTTATTAATAATGTCACTTGGGCATATGTGGCCACACGGCCTATCACTATCACAGCCTATAGGGATCATTGATTTTCTACTGCTGCATCTTAAAGTATTCTTCTCTCACCTACCTATATGATTTTATATACCTACCTCTCCACACGAATCTAACTCAGATGAAGGAAAGATAGCCCTTGCAGCTAAAGGGCATCCGAAAAATCAGCCACAGTAAAAAAGCATACTATTTGACTTTTGATTTCAGCTTATTTTGGTCATAAACAGGTTATAAGCTATTGCAAACGTGGCCTAAGAGCAAAGGCCATCTCTTAATCGTGGAAATTTTATATATGTGCTGGGACGAATGTACTATTTACGGTCGCAGTTTTAGGTGACATTCAATTACTTGGTTGATTACGAGTTGAAGATGTGGTGGAAAGATCTATAATAGTCAATTTTCGTTCCAGACCGGGTTTAATTAAATGAACAAGGATTCTAGATTGGACCTGATTCCAAACCGGGCCAAATTATTCCGGGTTCCATACCTTTCCGGGCCAAAAGGGCCTCAAGCGCTGCGAGTTCCATGCACTCTGTCTTAGTCAGAACTCAGGATTGCATGCAGTCCTTTCCCTTGACTGGACTGGAGCCCTCCACACCACAAAGTTTGAAAAGCTCGATGCATGTTTATCATTTATCAATCTCACAACTCACAAAACAATTCAAAAAATGATCACACGTCGCGGGCACGAAAACACCAATGATAATGCGATGATGGTGCTTCTCATGGTTTATTTACTGCTAGCAGTTAACAATCATGCTGCCCAGCAAGCAGCATCCATCGTCGTCCATTGCACAGGTTTATTTCTTGAGGAAGTCCGTAAACCAGTGGGCAGAGCTCTTGGGGTACCGCTCGCTGTAGTCCATGAAGTTTATTACCAAACTAATAAATGCCTTACTGGTAATACTCTTCAATCTTCATTATTACCAAACTAATAAATGAACAGGAGTAGAGATTGATCCTTGACATTAGGACTTACTGGTAAGATTAGCACGGGAATCTGCTAAAGCTAACGTTGAGGCCGTTTGATGGAGGAAGGTTGTCAGCGTAGTATGCAGTGTAGTAGTTTATCCCAATGAAGTCGAATGCACCCTTGACCAACTCAGACTGTTCCTTTATGAACTGTGGCAAGCGGTTTCCAACCAATGCTCTCATGCTTAGCGGGTACTCTCCTCTAGTGAGGGGGTCCATGAACCTACAAGGGCATTAATTCCTAGTGAGATCTTTATTTTCTTGGACAATAATGAAATTCTGTGAAGAGCACAGAGAATGATATTTTACCATCCAAGGATGAAGTCGATGGCACGCCTGGCTGCATCATCGTTCGATTTGGAACCGGAGAAGGGAAGAAACCAGCGTGAGACGAGAGATATTCCAATATCTCCTTTTTGCTCCACCTGCATTTAATTTAGCATTCGGTCATTGATGAACTATTTGAAACTCAGAATTGCATAGTCTCAGTTGAGTCGTTGTTCATTCATTTTTTTGGGAGGAAATGAGTCGTTGTTCATTCATTGATGAACTAGAACTGCATGCATGGGGAGTTCATTGCTGACCTGATATTTTTCCTTGTACAACCGGACTGTTTCTGCATGGGCGAGTATCTGACGATGACAGACAGTGTAAGGCTCTGTTCCTGAATCCCCAGCGCTGCACTTGCCCTGCTCCCATGGTGAGCACCGGCCCGGCGCAACCGTGCCAGACGCATACCTAGTCGAGCAGATGCTCCATGGCTCATTGAACGTGATCCAGTGCTTCACTCGGCCACCAAATTCTTTGAAGTAAACCTCAGCATAGTCCTTGTAGCCGTTGCTGAGAGTCATTTTTTTTAAATAATGGATAATATATATCCGGTTTCATCTATCAACTGATAGAATCAGACCAATTATTACAACTTCTCGCCCAAAGACGCACACACATGCTTCAAAATCAACACTTTTGCCGCCAGTGACATGGAAAACCGAAACAAAATAAGGTTTTAGACTAAACATAACCAAGATGTCTTGTAGATAACCATCCATTTGAACTAAAAACCTGCAGAGCTGACGACTCTAGATGTTGTCCAACTAGGATCAGCTGATCCCGCTGATCATCATGCCGCTGCAATCTTGCTCACTGTCGAAGCCAGTGCGTTCCTCTGAAGAGTACCTGCAAGAAAGTTTTTGGTTTGCATTTGTCAAAAACCACCTCATTCCTTGTTAACCAAATGGCCCAGCAAAGTGCGGAAAAAAAGCTGATGTTAGTAACAATGAGTTATACTTTTGGTTCGCTATCTTTGACCACCTAACAAAAAAGGTCATATATCTCGAGGGGGGGGGCAATACCAAAAAGTACATGAATAGCACGCCATAAGTATTTGGCATAAGCACAGTCTAAAAAGAGATGTTGTATGGTCCCTAGATAGTGACAGAAGCAGCACTATTTGTCCCCATTCCAGTTGCGCCTAACTAAGTTATCCTTAGTTAAAATAACCCTTAGGTACTTTAATTTGCCATAAATCTTGTAAAGAAACATCATGACTTACATAATGCTAGGACTAAGAAATCCTCCATATTTATCTTCCAACGCCTGAGGTAAATCCCAGTGAAAAAGGGTCACAAATGGCTGAATCCCTGCACGCACATATATATAAGCATGTATTTATAGTATTATTTTAATAAAATATGATACCAACCTACGAGAAATTATAGGCGTTTTCCCATTAAATAAAGGAAAATAAACACCAAAAATATTTTTCAAGGCACACCTTTCAATAGAAGCTCATCGATCAAGTTATTGTAGTATCTGATGCCTTCTCTGTTGACTCCACCGCTCAGACTTCCATCTATATATCATTACATTCAGATGTCTTTTTTTTTAGCTTGCGTATGATGTCAGACTTCCATCTATATATCATTAAATTCAGATGTCTTTTTTTTTTTAGCTTGCGTATGATGGCTTGTGATTATGTGTTGCTACGTGATTACCGTGTAACTCACCCTTTTAACATAGGTACGTGTACCTGACATGCATGTACGTGTCTTAGCGTGCGTATGCATCTTATTAGATGAGTGGAGGAGACGTGACTTAAAAATTTAAGTGATACTTTGTTAAATTGTTGGAAGTTCTAATACTGATAAAAACTGTATTAATTTATCGATATTTTGATGGAAGCATCGCACATATTATATGCAAATACAAATTGAATACTTCGAGTTTGGATTTATATTTAGATATCAACTTGGTTATACACGCACACGTATTTTAGTAGAACAAATATTTGTGTATGTTCATTAGCAGCACAAGTTCAAAGCCTCTGGTGGATTTCACTCTTTCTTGAGGAACTTCTTAAACCAGTGGGCGGAGCTCTTGGGGTACCGCTTCAGTCCATCGCTGTAGTCCACGAAGTATATCCCGAACCGGACTGTGTAGCCGCTCGCCCACTCGAAGTTGTCCAGGAGAGACCACGCGAAGTAGCCTTTCACATTCGCCCCGTCGCTGCAGTGAAATCACAGAAGAGATGCAGTAAGTTCTCTTCTCCACCATTGCTTTTGCTTTGCAGGCATGCATGAGCTAGAGCTCTGACTGACCTTATAGCGCTGTGTAGGGCAAGGAGATGCTTATGGTAGTACTCTATCCTAGTGCTGTCCTTCAGGGCTTCCTGGAGCGGTAGACTCTTGTTGTTGACTTCATCAACTCCTAAAGTCGTGAAAGTGTTTCAAGCATCTTCTTTCAATTCAAGAGGAAAATTACCTCAACGTGATACTGATTGTAAAGAAAGCAATATGTATGGCAACAAAAAGTACCATTTTCAGTGATATAGACTGTAGGGTTGCCGTAGTTTTCCTTGACGTATAGTAGCAGATCACGGAATCCTTGAGGATAAATGTAGAGCCAAGATGAAGCAGCCTGCATACAAGCCACTTTTATATGTGGAAGTGTGGAACACAACTACACATAGGCAAGGGGGAGCATAGTTCTGGTCCCTACGAGGGCTACTGACACACAATAATTAAGCAACCCCAAAATATCAAGAGATTTTTTGGAAAATTTTTCATAACATTGGTTCTAAAATTTTGTGGAGTGGTAGGATGTCACGCAAACCAATGTTCTGAATTTCTTTTTACAATATTCATGACCTTTTGTGGTTGCCACCATGCCATCCTAAAAGGGCGTGATAGCACTAGAATAATTGTACTTAGAGGAAGGAAGAGAATGGGTATCTTGTTCTCTGTGGTTACCTGAGGGCCTATGGGCAGACCATTTCGCACACCTAACACAAATTGGAGGAGGTTAGTATGCCTTAAAGAAAAGGTGGGCGAGAAATACATGTTTTCGATATTCAGATTGACACCACATGACCTAATGTCATAGATTGATATTCAAGCAATGGTATTAAACATTTCTTCTTTATTTGAGAACTACTCCATCTGTTTCAAATTATATACCGTTTTAGCTGTTACAAACAATATATCTAGATATAAAAACGTACATAAAAGCTAGTATATATTTAGAAAGAAAACCCAAAATGATCTCATAATTTGGGATGAGGGAATATTGAATTTACTTTTGTTGTGGGTGCACTACTATTGTAATAAGCATTAGCCACAAGCATCTCAGAGACAGCTATGGTATTACTTTCCATCATCTAAAATAGTATTATTAATTAAACATATTTTTTACAATTTTGCAACAATACTCTTGTGCTAATTCAAGCAAGCACGATGACAGGCGGAAGCCATCTCTTGGCTTCAGTCACTCACCGGTAAGGTTTGCCCGAGAATCTGTACTATAGCTGAGATTGAGGCCATTTGATGGAGGAAGGTTGGCAGCATAATTTGTAGTGTAGTAGTTGAGTCCGATGAAGTCGAATGCACCCTTGACCAGCTCAGACTGCTCGCTTGTGAACTGCGGCAAGCGATTTCCAACCAATCTCCTCATGCTTACTGGATAGTGTCCTCTAATAAGGGGATCCATAAACCTAAGGGGCACTTCTATTAATATTCTGGCTCTTTTCTAAATTTTGACATTGATATGTTTTGAGGGCCATACGAAATTTACCATCCAAACATGAAGTCCAAGGCACGCCTCGCTGCATCATCATTGGATTCTGAAGGGGAGAAAGGAACAAACCAATTTGTGACTAAAGTTATTCCGATCTTTCCCTTTTGCAGAGCCTGCATTTGGCATTCAATATATCAGACAAATGGGAGTGATGTTTGGAGATATTTGGCAAATAGAAACAATGCATTTAGAATACATGAATGGTTTTTAACAATAAGACCATAACCAACTAATAAGAGTATAATCCTAAAAATAAAACCGTGGTGCTTTAAGTCGTTGAACTTTTGTTCTCCTAAACCATAGAACTTCTGAATATAACCTATAGACTAGAAAACGAGCCTTTCTAATCTAAATAAGGAAATAGATATCTGCATTTATTATGGCCAACCTATGCACCATGGCAATTTCATAGAGAGTTCATCACTGACCTGGTATTTTTCTTTATACATTCGGACTGTTTCTGCATGGGCTAGTATTTGGTGGTGACATGCAGTGTAAGGCTCCCTTCCAGAATCCCCAGCCCTGCATTTGCCCTGCTCCCACGGCGAGCACCGTCCTGGTGCAAATACGCCCCATGCATACCCTGTTGCGCAGAAGCTCAAGGGTTCATTGAATGTGATCCAGTGCTTCACTCTATCGCCAAACTCTTTGATGCAAACCTCAGCATAATCCCTATAGTCGTTTCTGCAACATTAACAGTTTTATTTATCGTCATATGAGTATACGTACATATAAAAAGCAATTTTAACACAAAGGAATCGTCAATCTGATGCCAACATCAACATGTTAGTATTTAATATTCCTATATTGAGGACTAGTTTTGCTATAAGTTTTTCCATTTTTGTAGGATAAAATATGTTGTCAATTTGTTACTGCCTAGCGGAAGTAAACAAATTGATGGGTATGACTTAGGATAAATAGAATATATTGTTGCTATATGTTCTTCTTTGTTTCCGGTAAACAATTTATGCCAGAAGACTAGGCCAAAGGAACTATACAACAATTAATTGAGGATTCTTTTAGTTTGTTCTCTTGCATGTTTATACTTTATAGTTGAAAAGTAAATGGAACGTTAATATTCTATTTATGACTGTATTAGTATTTTGAGTATGACTGAGCTGCCTTGTGCTCATTAAGCTTCTTGATCTGGTGTTCACTTTCGAATTTAACTTATGCAGATCAGTCGAGAAGTATTTTTGCAATCAGAAAGGACAAAGCTAGTGTCGTTACTCACATAATATTAGGACTAAGGAATCCTCCATATTTATCTTCTAATGCCTGGGGCGAGTCCCAGTGAAAAAGTGTCACAAATGGTTGCACACCTGCAGATGTATGCAAACATATATGAGAATATTTGATGGGTACAGGAGTGTACAGAATCATTAGATGGAAGTAAAGAAAGGAGGTATACCTTTCAACAGAAGCTCATCAATCAAATTGTTGTAGTACTTGATGCCTTCTCTGTTGACTCCACCGCTCAGACTCCCATCTGTCATTAGATTGAGACGTTTAAATTGGATTTGATGGGTTTGAACTTTAGAAGACATGTAAGACAACGTCTAAACAATATAGTAAGACAACGTCTAAACAATATAGCACACTTACTTGGAAGAATTCTAGTCCAGGATATGGAAAATCTGTAGGCATCCATTCCCATATCCTTCATGATGCGCACATCTTCCTGCATTTTCGGCAAGTCACTATTATAATATTATATTGATCTATGATGTGCTAATATCACACTTACGTTGTGGTTTGGTTTTCAAACTTAAAAGATCTTATCTAAAACTTAATATAACCCGATAGACAGACAGACAGATTAACTCTTTGTTTTTTCTCTCTATATAATGCAAGACAGAGACAGAGCTCCTACCATTTTTTTTCTTTAAAAACATTATCATTAAAATTATTACAGGAATTTATTTGACTGAATTAAAAATAAACTAATAGAAGGGTACCTTTTAAAGAAACTAATAAATTATTCCTACCTTGTAACGATGGTAGGAATCCACTGCAACGTCCCCATTACTCCTGTCGGCGATTTTATCTGCCAAATTAGAGAATCAGAAAGTTCCATAGATGGGTTGTTCTTGTTTTGCTTTTCTAGTCATTTAAATTAATAATAATGCACACAAGTTGCTAGTGGTATTTGGACTAGTCAACTAAGCTTCACAGTCACAAGTAAGATCAATAATTCAACAACGTACTTGTTCCATACTCCCTGTTCAACAAAGCAATCCATACAGGGAAGATGGAACTGAACAGGTAGTGACAGGCTGGTGGCTCATGGTGTGAACGATTGGAATTGTGACTTCTGAGATTGTAATGAGCTGGACTGGGGATCAAGCTAATCCCCGGTCAGCAAATATTTGTGCAGAAGAAACAAATCTTCTTTGTGGACAATCTCTCAGGATAGACAACTTGAATTGGGATGCCTTTTTCCTTTTTTGGAAGGATGTTCTCTTTCTGTGGCTAATGGCTAAAAATTGTCAAGAGACTGCCACCCCTGATAATAGAAATGTGATCAGGCATTCAAACACATAGAGATAATCATAGAATACTATATATACATCCTCTAGTGTTAGGAGAATGTACTACCTAAGTCTCTAGAAGTCTCCAATTCAAGTGGTACTAAAAAATTAATTTTCGCTACTTACTGGGTCAGATTTTGGTAACTGTAACAGAAATTCAAAAGGTAGGCAGAAGATTAGTCCTTGGGGCATGCATGTCGCATGTTGAAAACAATGGCTTAGGGAAATCTTCGACAAGCAATGGATGATAAGTAATAGGATTTGCATGTAAGCAATGGATGATAAGTAATAGGATTTGCATCTCTAGTTGATATTATGGCAGTGTGTGCTATATGCCAGCTTTGCTGAACTAGGCAAGTACAATGAAGAAACTCTGTATCAAGAAGAGACAGCCATATATATGCCCATATATATACATCGCAATGTATAGTATAGCTGTTTTTTATTCTATCATCTAAAAATTCCATATTGTTCAACCACTGAATCATGTAGCGGTTGAACATGATTGCTATGGTTTTTATATGCTTTCATTCACTCTTTCAAGTTTCAACGGGGAGAGAGAGAGAGAGAGAGAGAGAGAGAGAGAGAGAGAGAGAGAGAGAGAGGCTGAACACATGCCTGGGTGCTGATGGGTGAAGGTGTCCCAGATGCTCGGCCCTCTGCCCCCCTCCATTGCACCACCCTCATACTGCACGTAAGTGAACATCACCAGCAAGTCATTAGAATTTTAGTTTGTCCCCGATCGATGCTCAACAAGAAATTAACTCTGAAACATCTCATTGTCCTCCTAGCTAGTAGCTTAATTAGTCCTGAAGAATTTGCAGGGAATGAACATTTTCATCACCTGATATGCTGATGAGGCCGTGCCGAAGATGAACCCTTTGGGGAAGCTTCTCCGGCTGATGATCGGCGGCTGGCTGCCTCCATCGTAGGCGTCGGAAGCGACGGCTAGCAGGAGGAGGACGAGCAGGAGCAGAAGACGACCAAGCATCGCAGCTGCTACTCTCACAGCTACCATGGGGAGGGGGGGAGAGCCTTGCTAGTGGACGGTGTGTGTGGTACCTGCAATTTGAACCCCCCATGTATGTATGTATATATGCCAAAATGCATGGCTCACACGACATTATTTTAACTCTGTCTCGATCGGTCTCCGTGACCGCATCTCCGTGACCGCATCACGTGACAGGAACACATGGTTGGAAAAAGAATATATTTTATAGAAGAAGAGATGCTTGCGTCTAGGCAATGTCTGGGCACGTCTTCACCATGATACTAGTATAGATGGCTCATTTCTAAATTTGTCATATCACTGAATTACATTGAGTGTTAAGAATTTTCTTGATGAGGACCAGAAAAGAACCACCAACGAAATTGTTTTCTTGGTGGTGCTCATCGAATTCCAAGAAAATGTATGTTCCTTGAGGGCTGATATTTCCTTGGCAGGTTCTAAGCACCTCTAAGGAAAACTTTCCTTTGATGTAATTGTAAAGGGTCAAAGAAAATGAATATTTTCTTGAGTGTTATTCTTAATTGCTAAATGAAATTATTTTTAGGTGTTATTCTAAATCATCAAGGTAAATTGTCACTGTCTCGGAGGTTGTTGACTTTTCTTGGTTGCCGGTAGCCAACGTATATGACATGGGTGCAACATTGTTTTTCTCTCTCATAAAAATCAACAGTTTCAGCTTATCAGCTGGCTTATAAGTCCTATCGAACAGGCTCTCTTCATAAAGTTAAGGATTATGTCTTGCTAAGTTCACTAACACACCAACAAACATATTAATAATGTCACTAAGGCACATGTGGCCACACGGCCTATCACTATCACAGCCTGTTAGGGTCATTGATTTTCTCTTGCTGCACGAATCTTAAAGTAATATTATCTCACCTACCTATGATTCTATACACCTATCTCTACTCCACACGAATCTTAACTCAGATGAATGACCAAGATAGCCCTTGCAGTCAAAAGACATGCATACGGAAAATCCACTCTCAGTATATATGGTATAGACAAAATGCAGGAGAGCCATCTTTGCTTGACTAACTGAAGAGTATAAAAGTTGACAAAAAGAACCATGGTCCATGGAGATGTTTCCGAAAGCGAAAAGTGACAGCGAAACAGCATGCCCCGTATAAGACGCATTGCAAGCACGAGCAGCAACGAGGGAGGAAAAAAAAAAGGAAAAAGGTGTTTCTTAGATGTATATATATAAGTAAAAAAGCACGGTTAAAGTAAGCAATAATTTTAGTACAAATAGATGTTGTGAGGGAAAACATGGCCAGAAAAAACTGTAAAAAATTAAACATACTGTTTGGCTTTTAATCTCAGCTTATTTTGGTCATAAACAGTTTATAAAAGCTATGGCAAACATGGCCTGAGCACAGAGGCCATCTCATAATCGTGGAAATTTATATACGTGCTGGGCCGAAGCCAAAATGTAATATTTAGTCACAGTTGCTAGGTGACACCCGAAGTTTCGGTATCTATTACCTCTTTTCAGTGTAGGACTGGACTGAATGATTCCATCTAGTCTCACTCAATTCAGGCCAGACCTGTTTTCAATTAGAGGAAATTATTTCCTTGGCCCTAAAGAAAGTAGCTATTAGTTTCTTGGCCTAATTTTCATCGAACTTGGCTATTTGACCTACAAACTAATTTTGTTTGGCTAGGTACTGGCGCCTCCGAAAAGACTGGAGTACCCATCATTGCCTGCCCCTGACCCTTTCTAGTCGCTCGGGTCTGAGAAGAGGCTGGCACGACATCGAAAAAAAGAAAAATTTGGCGACTTCTACTGGAATCCTATCCGCCGCTCCGGCCATGAAGGGCGGCTCCGGCGGAGTCCCACCGGAGGATCGACCTCGGCCGGCGCCGGATCCACTTTGGGCGCGCCCCAACACGACGTCTCGGCTGGTCCTGGGGCTGTCCGTCGGCCGCTCCTACATGGCCACCTGACGGTCGGGCCTGGTAGCTGGTTGCGCTGGGCTAGGCGCAGCGGGGGGGCTAGACGAGCAACGCGCACCCGCACTACCGGAGCAGGGCAGGGCACAGCCGGGATGGCCGTGCAGGGCACTGCGGGCGCCACGAGGCCGACTGAGCAGGGCGCCCAGGGCGTCGCGGTCGCCGCTGGGGCTGGCCGAGTGCGGGTGCCTTCTGCTAATTACTTTCTGAAGTTCTAAACTTGGAAGATACCCTTAGCGGCTTGGTGTACTTGGTTCATGTCTGTGTGCACCTTGTGCATGTATGACCTTAACAATCACCTTAATTGTGGATGAGTACCCTTGGATTATAATTGTGGATTTTATATGCAGTTCAAATATTGAGTGTGATGCTGTCATTTGCAAATATATTATTGAAGAGGCCTCATTATTGAAAATATTACAGATTGTATGCTTCAAAAAATCATTGTGGATTTTTCAAGCAATAATTGTGGATTTTTCAAGCAAAAAATCTTATGGATTTTTCAAGCACCCGATTCAATGCTTTTGAATCCACTTTGTAAATTATTGATTCTAAGCAATGAAAGAAACCCATATAGTACATCTCTATGTTCCTGATCTTGTTTATTTGGCGCCAAGGGCAGAATAGTACTTTCATGTGCAAGTTAACACCGTTATCTCATTAAACTAACGAAAGGGCCAAGTAACCAAACAAAATTTGTTTCTAGGACAAATAACCAAGTTTAACGAAATTAGGGCTAAGAAACTAAGAGCCACTTTTTTAGGGCCAAGAAAATAATTTTCTCTTTCAATTAATGGATGGATGGATCGATTCCTTGAGCCTTGAAGCCTGTATCGATTTCGAGCTGAAGAAATCCGGCCGGGCCTTGAGGTCTGGAATAATAGCCCGTTTTCATTATAGATCGGGCCTAAATGAACGAAGATTTCCGGTTAGACCTGATTTGAAACCAAGCTCAATTATTCAGAGTGGAATAGACCAGGGCTAAGGACAGGTACATTGCTACAGCCTACATATCACTAGTCTATAAATTGTCTCATACAAAGCCACATAGATCTATGATTTAGAAGAAAGAGAAAAAAGAGAGAGTCCAGCCGTTGCCTGGTGAAACAACAAGCTAATTCACAGTTTTTTCACTGGATGAGACGACTAACTCGCTGTTGTACGCCATCGTCGTTGTTTCATGAAGTGTTTTCTCTCTCTTTGGTTGGATCAATGCTGCACAAAATTGAATCCTCTCGTCCCGCATAGATAGCGTAGATAAACCTTGATTCAAGTGACTTTTTTAATATATGTGTACCGAATGCTGCAAAAAAAAAAAAAAAAAAATTTCCAGTTGCTGCATAATGTTCACGGTTATATTATAACACTTCTGTAGTGAATACTATTATTTTATTTCTATGGAATAATAAGTACATGACGTAACGACGTAAATAAGCTACATAGTTATTGATTCTAAAAGATTATGTTGCCATAATTTTAGAAATTGTAGATTATTCTGAGACGGTCTAAAAAACAATCTATTATGAGTATTGTTTGGTACATCATCTCAAGATTACGTGGTAAAATATGAGACCGTCTATTAGACGTCACCAATATACTTGCCTCTTAAAGGCTGCAAGTCAGAACCCCACGGTGGTGGCATGCAGTCATCTCCCATGGACTGGACTGGAGAGTGGAGACTGGACAAAGTTTGAGAAGCTCGATGAATGTTTCTCACTCTCACAATTCACAAGACAATCTCGCAACAAAAAAAAAAACACTCACAAGACAATTCAAAAAAAAGATCATCACACGTCGCGGGCACGCACGACACCAATAATAACGCGATGATCGTGCTTCTTATTTGTTTTTGGTTTATTTATTGCTAGCAATTAACAATCGTGCTGCCCAGGATCCATCGTCGTCCATTGCACAGGCTTATTTCTTGAGGAAGTCCGTGAACCAGTGGGCAGAATTCTTGGGGTACCGCTTCAGCCCATTGTTGTAGTCCACGAAGTTTATCCCGAACCGGACCGTGTAGCCGCTCGCCCACTCAAAGTTATCTAGGAGAGACCACGCGAAGTATCCCTTCACGTTGGCGCCGTCCCTGCAGTACGTGATCAGTTGCATTGCAAGTCGTCAGATGCAGTCACTGTAATTAATTCAACACAAATTAATCGCGCATTTGCAGCTTAATTTCGTAGTTCATGCATTCCCACCTTATGGCACTTTGCAGGGCAAGGAGGTGAGTGTGGTGAAACTCTATCCTGGTGTCGTCCTTGAGAGCTTCCTCAAGTGAGAGGCTCTTATTGTTGGCTTCGTCGACGCCTAGAACAGATAATCACAGAATTTTCTTTTCAGATGCTTTCTTTCGTTTCTTCTAGCTACAAGCTCGTTCGCTCTTTCAGGAAAACTGAAGTTACCATTTTCAGTGATGTAGACGGTAGGGTTGCCATAGTTTTTCTTAACATAAAGCAGCAGTTCACGAAAGCCCCCAGGGTATATGAACAGCCAAGGGGAAGCAGCCTACACATGCATGTGCCGTTCGTTGAAATGTATCGTTAGTTTATTAGCCACACAAAGAAATGGGAGACAATCCAAGTTACCTGAGGACCTATAGGGACACCATTTCGAAAACCTAGTAAATCATCAGACGAGGCTAGTTAGTTAGTTATTTGTTAGTATATACCAATAGAAAGTGCAGTAGAAATGCATGTACATGCAAACCAAGTTGTAAATCCTGATGAGGAATGATGTCAAGTAAAAACGAGAATTTTTTTTTTTCTGTTTCACAGTTTGCCTCATATATATATGCATTTCACAAGTACTAGAGGCAATACTCTTCATTATCACCAAACTAATAAATGAACAGGAGTAGAGATTGATCCTTGACATTAGGACTTACTGGTAAGATTAGCACGGGAATCAGTGCTAAAGCTAACGTTGAGGCCGTTTGATGGAGCAAGGTTGTCAGCATAGTATGCAGTGTAGTAGTTTATCCCAATGAAGTCGAATGCACCCTTGACCAACTCAGATTGTTCCTTTGTGAACTGTGGCAAGCGGTTTCCAACCAATGCTCTCATGCTTAGCGGGTACTCTCCTCTAGTGAGGGGGTCCATGAACCTACAAGAACATTAATAATTCCTAGTGAGATCTTTATTTTCATTATTTATTCTTCTACTAGACTTGGACAATAATGAAATTCTGTGAGAGCACAGAGAATGATATTTACCATCCAAGCATGAAGTCGATGGCACGCCTGGCTGCATCATCGTTCGGTTTGGAACGTGAGAAGGGAAGAAACCAGCTTGAGACTAGAGTTATTCCAATATCTCCTTTTTGCTCCACCTGCATTTAATTTAGCATTCGGTCATTGATGAACTATTTGAAACTCAGAATTGCATAGTCTCAGACTCTCAGTTGAGTCGTTGTTCATTCTTTTTTTTTTTTTTTTTTGAGGAAACGAGTCGTTGTTCATTCACTGACCTGATATTTTTCCTTGTACAATCGGACTGTTTCTGCATGGGCGAGTATCTGATGATGACAGACAGTGTAAGGCTCTGTTCCTGAATCCCCAGCGCTGCACTTGCCCTGCTCCCATGGTGAGCACCGGCCCGGCGCAAACGTGCCAGACGCATACCCATTCGAGCAGAAGGTCCAGGGCTCATTGAACGTGATCCAGTGCTTCACTCGGCCACCAAATTCTTTGAAGCAAACCTCAGCATAGTCCTTGTAGTCGTTGCTGACAGTCATAGATAGATTTGTTTAGCGCAGTGCAGAATTAACGCATAGACTTGAAGCAAACCTCAGCATTCTGTGTGAATAAAATATCATGACTTACATAATGCTAGGGCTAAGGAATCCTCCATATTTATCTTCCAAAGCCTGAGGTAAATCCCAGTGAAAAAGGGTCACAAATGGCTGAATCCCTGCACGCACATATATATAAGCATGTATTTATTGTATTATTTTAATAAAATATGATACCAACCTATGAGAAAATATAGGCGTTTTTCCATAAAAGGAAAATAAGCACAAAAATATTTTTCAAGGTACACCTTTCAATAGAAGCTCATCGATCAAGTTATTGTAGTATCTAATGCCTTCTCTGTTGACTCCACTGTTCAGACTTCCATCTATCATTACATTCATCAGATGTCTAATAAGCGTTATGCAATTGTTATATTATGCAATTGTTATACTTGGACTTTGAAATAGGCCCAAAACAGTGAATTGCACAATATCTGGATATTGGGTCACACTTACTTGGAAGAATTCTACTCCAGGAGATTGAAAACCTATAGGCATCCATCCCCATACCCTTCATGATGCGCACGTCTTCCTACATTTTTGACAAGTCATCCATCATGGATCAAAAATATACCACTCCGCCCGTTCCAAATTATAGGTCACTTTAGTTTTATCACAAATCAAAATTCTCTAATTTTGACCATGTTTTTAAAAAATATATTAACATTATAAGTTCAAATAAATACAATATAAAAATGCTTCATGAAATATTGAATAAAAATAATTTTATGTTTTAGATGTTTTTGCATTTTTCTGTAAACTTGCTTAAAGTTATAAAAATTTGACTTGAAAAAAAGCTAAAATTATCTATAGCTGGAAAACAGAGGTAATATTCTGGAAAACAGAGGTAATATTTTGGTAGGTTTTAATTCACATATAAGGACCTTGTTTTATGCTTAAGCTGATAGAAATAAAGCCTTGTCATATATAACTAGAGTTCTACAAAATTGAATTCTCTCATACTTCATTAAAATACAGGATACTTATATATTCTGCAGAAAAGAATATTTTATGGGTCATACCTTGTAGAGATGGTAGGAATCCACTGCCACATCCCCATTGCTTCTGTCATCAATTTTATCTGGCAAATCAGAGAATCAATATACGTACTGTAACTTAAATTCAACGGGGGTTAGGTTACATCATAAGTTGCCCCCGGTATGCTTATTTTGCTTGGACGGCTATATATGTCAAGATTGACAGCCACAAGCAAGATGAATAATTCAATAACTTGCTCCATATATACATTCCATGTTCAACAAAGCAAATCTACCGAGAAAATGGAGCTCAAGAGGTAATGACAGGACTGCTAACTGCTCGACTTATCAGAGCATCATGATCGGGAGTGCAGGTCAAGGGCAATGAATAAGGGCAATGAATAGCGGATAGCGAACTCACATTAGAATATTAGATCAGTGTTTGCATATCAGATATAGTAGATGTTATAGCGTGCGCTAAGTTTCTTTCAATAGAAAAATATTAAAAGTAGACACTAACATGATATTTGCTTAATATAGTAAAAAGTTTTAAATTAATTACGTACTACATTTCAGGGTATAAAAACCATAACGAAACATAAATAAACAAGATATAAAGAAGAAAGGGTAGACAAGTTAAGAGCTAGCTCTCATAAAGATAATATCATTCATCATCCCATTATTCGTTTTATATATATCATCACGCAAATCACCGTTCTCAGCATTACATTTTTGTTGCCATGGATACGGTACCATCCACATTGTTACTTGAACCATTAGTATAGGGAACAACAGCTTAATTAGTAATATCAATAGCGGCCCACATAGTAGACGCTAATAAGTGCAAAGGGGCTACTAAGTTTCAACATCCTATCTTCATTCTGCTTACCTGCTGCAGCAGAGAACAGTACTATTTTTCTATGGTTACCGCTAACCACTAACCAGCACCTAGTTTTTTTTATGCAGAATAAATAATGTTTCACTGAGCAGCACTTTAATAAAGAGTGATGAGGTTATGACTAATATGTGTATATATATCCTCCATCCGTTCTAGATTATAACTTTTATGATACATCGAATTTATTATATATCTAGAAAATAATGTATATCTAGATATGTAGCAAATGTCTTTCTAAAAAAATTAGAAAAAAAAACTTTCTAAAAGAAGATACATAGTAAAAACTATAGGTCGTTTTTTTCCAAGTGAGCATGAAGCATATGTAAGTTGAAAAAAGTACTCCCTCCATTCATTTATCTTCTTCATCTAAGTAAAAACGTTTTATTCAAAAAAAAATCTCCTTCATATTATCTTGGGACTTGCATGTATTTATTGTCTCTCTGCTGCTCATTAGTTGTTTCTTGCTTGTATTTATTGTCCATTTGTTGCTTATTGGTTCAGCCCACATTGATTAAATGCAAACTGAGTGCTTTTATTCTATTTCTTGGTCATTGCGCCAAAAGCTTAGATGAAGGAGATAAATGAATAGAGGAAATAGTATACAGTATGAAGCATATATAGAAGCACAAATCTAAACGATGCAATGGAGGTGTACACATATATGTATATAATACATGCCTGGGTGCTGATGGGTGAAGGTGTCCCAGATGCTTGGCCCTCTGCCCCCTTCCATCGCACCACCCTCGTACTGCAAAAGAATAGGGATGATCAGGCCAACTTAAATTAGCTTGTAAAGATCATGTATAGGCAAAACCCATGACTACTATACTTGGAGCCAAGCAGCTAGCAGATCATCGATCGATCTCAGCTCGATCTATAGGCCAGCTTTTCAGTAGAAACTGCTGACTGTTTCTTGCCGCTTTGCCAACTAGTGGCGCTGAAAGGGAGCTTATCTTGCATTGCAGGACCCTTCTTAATTATATTGACCTGGAGTCGAAGCACGCACGCATTCATGAGCATGACAGAGAGAGAACAACTTTCACCACCTGATAGGCCGCCGAGGCCGTCCCGAAGATGAACCCCTCAGGGAAGCTCCTCCTGCTGATCGGCGGCTGTCCAGCAGCAGCAGCAGCAGTAGCAAGGCCAAGTAGGAGCAGCAGCGGGAGAAGAAGACGAGCAAGCTGCATCGCAGTCTTGGCAGCAGCACTGCCACTGCCACCTCCTTTGCGACGATTGGGAGCTGCCATGTGGATGTGGTGTGGCACCATATGAGGCACAGGCGGCATGGCGGATTATATATAGGGCCCATTTGGCATTTGCCAAGGCTCGAAATTTCTTTTTTTTTTCATCTCCTTCTCAAAGAGCCAATAGAAGTTAGTGAAGCTTTTTCCTAGGCTCTATGAGAGAAAAAAAAAAGGAGAAAGAAATTTAATTAGCTCTAGTGAACAGTGTATTTGTTATGAGAGAAAAAAAAAGGAGAAAGAAATTTAATTAGCTCTAGTGAACAGTGTATTTGTAGGTGAAAACCGGAGCGGATAGAAACCATGCCAAAGGGCCCCATAAGTAGCTAGCTTTGGTTTGGTTGGTACGCAGTTGTTACCCGACAGTTGAGACGTGCAGGCCTCCCTCAGCATCCCAACGCCCCCGACTCTATGTTATGTAGCAGGGATGATCACAGCATTTTCACATGGATGGAACGCAAGTGGTGTGTGTGTGTCTTTGTCTCGTGGCAGCTGGGTGATGGACTAATGGTGATCACAACTCACCGTCACCGGCGCGAGCTGATAGATGAACAAGACGGACAACAGGAGCATAGATATGGACCTTTCTAACTTCTCTTCAAAATCCCCCTGGATCCTAGCTAGAGCCTACAGAGCCCCAGTTGCACGGAAATGTGCAGTTGATCCAAGAGAGACCGAAACGTGTGGTGGTAGTAGCTGCTGACACTGACAAGAGCATTTCTGACTAGTTACGTTGCTTCGTAGGTTTCTGAATTTTCTTCGGAGGAAACACGCAAGACACCGAGTGCCTTTGCACGTTCGCAGGCTGAAAAAAAAAGCGAGTGAGCGAGCGACCACGTGCCGCGACTGCGGTGGATATGCAGAACAGGAATCAATCCCTCGCAGCAGGCAGTATTCAACACTTAGTCCAAGATTGGCCATTGCAGTGAAATAAAAATAGGGAGTGAAAAGGCAACGAGAAGGGGCTGAATCAGTGCTAAAATAAAGATAAAGATAATAAACACGTCACCGCTTTTCCATTATTTGGGCCAAAAACTTCGTGGGCTTCGGGCGCTGACGAAGATTGGGCCAAACCTATTTGGACTCGGAAAAAAATCCACTTTAGGTCCCCTCATTTTTTTTAAAAAGTACATGTTATTTCGAACTCTAAAACCGGATAAAACACATCCCTCAACTTTAACCGCTCATATTACATCCCTCGGCGGTTTTTTGACAGTGGTTTTGCTACAGTAACATTGGTTTTGTATTTTTTATTTTTTAATTTATTTTAGCTAAATATTTGAAAAATTATAGTAAATCACAGAAAAATTATAAAATATAAAATCTAATTTTGTTAGAGTTCACGTAAGTAGATCTACCTAGTGAATATATAATATGATATAGTTTGGTACAAAGTTTTTACTTGTAGTTTTAGATATGTGCATTTTTATAATTCACATAAATTATACAAGAAAAACTTTGTACCAAAGTATACCATATTATATGTTTGCCATGTAGATCTACTCATGTGGAGTACAATAAAATTAGATTTTCTATTTTATGAATTTTCTATGATTTACTATAATTTTTCATAAATTCAGCTAAAATAAATAAAAAAGGTACTATAGCAAAACCACTGTTAAAACCATTGAGGGATGTAATATGAACGGTTTTAAAAGTTGATGGATGTATTTTACCCGATTTTAGAGTTTAGTGATGACATGCAGACTTTCATGAAAGTTGAGGGACCAAAAGTAGACTTTTTCCTTTGGACGGCCTAGACATATGATCTTTATTATGAGTTGGCCAACAACTCAAAATCAAAATAACAGTAGTAAAAGTAGTACTATATTTATTGATGGGATTAACATTATTTATTTATTATTACTTGCAAATATGTCCATGCGTTGCAACGAAAAACCAACACAACTTAAAATCAGATTTGATGGCATTGCTGCTAGACACGATTTATTCTAATTTGTACTTCTTTTGTACTCGAAAAATAAGTCGTTTAAGTATATTTTTATGAAAAATATTTTTCAAGACAAATCTATTTATATGGTTTCATTTCCAAAATTAACAACTTAAAAGTTATTCATGATTTATACTCTCAATGTTTGACCCGAACCCGTCTTGTGTATGTGTCATATCGTGGATTGCACTCGTATACATGTACAATTTAGGCATACACATATTTATATTTTATTCGATAATAGACTGCTCATGATTTTAATTTTATGATTTTGTTTGTGGATTTTTGGTTGATCCAGTTTCTAAGAAGAATAAGTTTTATTAATCAAAATATTATCAACAACTTAGTGGCAATATATATGTTTATGAGGAAAGGGTCAAGGTTCAAATGCCCATAATATTAAATTATCATTTTTATAGCTATATGGAGAAAAGGAGAATAACTTATTCTATAGCCACTTTAAGTTACGATAATTACTATACTAATTTATGAGAATTATAGTAACTCAATTACTATAATCGTTATGATAGTTGAGTTACTATAATACATAGGACTATTTACCATAATGATGATTATAGTAAACCACTTAGTAAAAAGTTACTATAACACATGAGACTATTTACCATAATGATTATAGTAAACTACTTAGTAAAGAGTTACTTCTCATAAATTAATATTGTAATTATCGTAACTCAAAGTGGCTGCAGAATAAGTTATTCTCAGAGCCAGCTATAGAGTAGTAGTTCTATATATAATTAGAAGAACAGGCCGGACACGATACAGAGGGATAACTGAAAGAACAGCCAGCAAAGGAAAACACAAAAAAAAGAGCAAGAAAAAGAAAAGAAATTAAAAACCAATGAATATAGATGTAAACACACGGAATGCCTAAAACCTTATCCTTATCTCTTTCTTCACGCGCGCATCCCCCCATCGTAGTCGTAGGTAGGGCTCGGCATCGCCGCCGCCGGCCTCCTCCATCCCTCCCATGACGCCTCTGAGTGACCTCCCTGCGCCAATCGCCTCGGAGTCGGAGTGACCGCCCTGTGCTAACCTCCGCCCTTCCCAGCGCCATCCTCGCCCTTCCCCGTGCCGAGCTTTCTCCGCTTCTCCGATTACCGGCATCCACGCCTGGCCTCCTTGCCCCTCCCCCCTGCCGTCTTCTCACCCGGATTCACCCGTTCCAGCGCCGGCGGATGCCCTACCCCCCACCCGTTAAATCGCGGGCTGGCTGCCGCCTCGGCGACGCCGTCCTGAGGGCAAGCGCGCCATGACGCCGTTCCATGCTCGAAGCACCACCTCTTCCAGCTCAACGCTGTTGCCATGCCTTAGCGCCTTCCCGCAACTCTGCGACAACCTCGTCTATGCCGGCCTCTTTCGCACTGTCATCGTCTTCCTGCCTCGCGTCGCTATGGCGTTGTCGCCCTGCCTCGCCCACGCCTCCCTCTCCCCATCCCACTCCACGGTCTTCGGTCATATCGACAGACGTTGATTTTGTGCTTTACTTAGCCTACTATGCACACTTTTCATCTTCTATATTCATCCTTTAAAAGCAATATTTCATTCTGGTCATCAAGATTCTCTCCTCTATACTATTTTTTTCATACTCATTCATCCTCTATATCATCTTCTATCCACTATAGGGCCTGCTTGTCACTTCATCTAAATATATTCATGTGACATTTTGTTTCAAAAGATTTATTAAAACAAATTTAATGGTGCAATCGAAATTTAAGTTGGTTTTTGGTTTGTGAGTTATAATATTTAGCTAGTTCAAAATAGTGGGGCCCACCTTTGGACCTATGCACACTCTCTCTCCGAAGCATGCTTCCTCTCCCGCTCTCCCGTGGGCGCATGAGTGGTGGGGCCAACTCTGCATGGCAGATTTGGAGTGAACGGCCCTGTATCCCGTCAGATTTGGCGTGAAAGCAGCAAGTCCAAGACAGTAGCGGACGCTTTACAGTCCTCGCTGCAGCTCCCCCAGCCTATATATGTTACTCTAGGATGAGATGCAGTATATCAGTGCGGACAGTCTTAAGAGTATATATGCTCCTGGCCTTTATTTGGAATGTCATTTTGTTTTGTATTCGATCTGGAATCTGGATTTGGTTTGGTTCATTGGGTTGGATACCACCGTACCAGGATTCGGTTTGGCTTGGATCCTCTGTTGATCTTTTTTGGTCTTTCCTGCCTTCCAATTTTCCAAATTATTGTTGGCTGGGTCGTGCCTTGAACTCGTGCTGGACTTGAACTCAGTTGAGAGGGCGATCATGAGGCAGACAACATGTTGAGTTCTAGTCTTGATGCTATGCTGAGTAGTGAGTCCTAGTCCTGATGCCATTGGTATCTGGACAACAGCCAAAAGCACAAAGCGCCGGTCGGTTTATAGTGATTTAATAACTTATAAATAATACGAGAGGGCCGGACCAAAATCACACCAGACCAAAATCATGGTAGACCAAAAAAATGATCTGAAATTTTAGCTTTTACTAGGAAATATGCCCGTGCGTTGCAACGGAACTCGATATGTTTTCAAATAAAACTTTATATCATCATAGGCGTGAGTTGCTCTAACATGTATGAGTACGAATCATGAATTAGAATCACATTAAGACACTGAGGGAAAGCCAATACGTCTTCAAATTGGACTCTTCAATCATCACATACAGGATACATCGGGAGGTTTGGAAAAATTCCACTTTAATATTAGGTATATAAGGGTTAGAAGAAGTAGATTTAAAATAACTTTGACTAAATATTTATAATAAATAATATTTATAGTAAAAAATTAATATCATTAGATATATTGAACATATTTTTATACTAAATTTATTTAGAGACACAAACATTACACGTTTTTCTTTAAATCTAGCTAAATTTACGCAGAAACAAAAAAATTAAACATGAGAAAAAAGATGAAAAATTGTTAAAAAATGGCATTTGAGTCAACTTTGGAAAGATGCATGACACATGCACGGGATAGGAAAAAAAACAAGAAAATAAAATGGCAACGGGACACTGGAAAAAACGATGGAAAAAAGGAAAACTTGTTAGAGCCAAAACGAATAGAAACTAAAGTAGACATGACAAAAATAGTAGGATGAAATGGAGGCCATATCACGCCGTTGCGGCTGCGGACGAAGCTCATCATCCTCTGGTCGTGTTGATCTTCCGGTCCATGGCCATGCATGTACACGAACGGGTACGTGGCGTGCCCCTCATCCGCCGATGTTTACTTGATCATCAGCTCACGCGTGCATCTCCTGCACCGCAGACCATGTCGGCGCGGCGGTGGATCTGCCCGCATGTCGGTTGCTGCGTCGTCCTCCATGATCTCATTCATCATCTGGAAGTAGCACGCGCGTGATTGGCTTGCTCTATTGCTCCTCATTCTCCCGCGCAAGAAGGTTTCTGCTGGCCACCGTGGCCAGCTTGAAGTCGTCCACCAGCACCGCGCCGCCAGCCACACGTCGGCTACATCAGCAGTTGTCGGAGGCCTAGAGACGGACCCCTGACCGCCGGAGATCCTTCGCCATCGGCATGCGAGACGGGCTGCCGGTGACGCCCCCGCCCCGCCCTTTCCCCGCATCGGCTTGACTACACTCATGTGTGCAGGTAGTCCAAGAGTGCGCTTAGCCGTCTCATCATTGTTGGTCATGTCCTTGAACAGGCTATCCGAGGGCATCACCGCGGTCTTCTCGCGAAGAAGGGCAAGTACGTAGTACCAACAGAAGCGGTAGATCACATCGCCGAGGTTCTGCTCCGTGTGCCTCCATGATGTCCAGCTTATTCTCGGCTTGCCCCACGGTCTCCTTGATGATGGCCTCGATGTGGCAGATCACATTGAGCAGGTCCTCAAGCTTGATCACGTCCGTGACCAACGTGAGGTGTCGACGGGTTGTGGTCGGCGTTACATTCTTGAGCTTTGGTATAGGACGTCAACATCGAAGAAGATGTTGTCAACCACGTGCTGCTTGTTTTTGTTCCAATGTTTTTGTCTCTGTGACCTCTACATCTACAGGTTTTCTAAAAAGGTAAACCGGATTGAAACATGGACAAGAAAACTAAAATAGACACTAAAAATAAAAACGCTATTTGGATTAGGATTCCTACTATTCAACTAACTCGGGAGCAATATCAAGACGGGTCTATTTTGGATTAGGAACCATGTATTAATTTTTTTTTTTTTTTTGCATTTGCATTTAATTGAACATGTTTGGAGGGGGAGAAAAGACACATCCGAATAGAAAAAGAATTTGGAAAAAAAAAGAGTATACATGGATCCCTGTGGAAGATGGATGAGGAATCACGAACGGTACCTATGTGCATGAAGGACAACTCTCTCTTGCTCCTAGTAGAAAATGGAACGTTCACGTGAAAAAGATAGAGAAAGAGATTTAATTCCTAGTTTTTCTCCTTTCTATCCGAATTAGAATTCATATTCAACTTATTTAAGATCTAAGAATATATTTAGAAAAGAACTTCTAACTATCAAGGTTATCTTAAGAGCCTGCGCCAAGTCGTTGTCTCCTATAAAGACACAGTAATACAGACAATTAAAATCTAATACGTGTTGAAATCGGACTCTGTCTCGATTATTGCTGCACAAGCTGCGAAATTCAATACGTATTGAAATCATACTCTATCTCGATTATTGTTAGACGCAAGCTGTCCTAACTCGTATGACCAGGGATTATATAAACTGGAGGTAAGAAACCCCCCACTATCCGGTAGTTAGGAAGAGGTGGACGAAAAAAATGGATGGACGAAAAAATATGGGCTGAAATTTTGACTCTTTATTATTAGAAAAATAGAGAAATATTAGGGAGGATCTTAGCATCTAACGCATGTATATTTCGCTATAGCCCTCAGGATACAAGGTGCAGCTTCATCTCAGTGGCCGGTGGCGCAGGGCGGCAGCAGTGTCCCACACAGGCACTTGTTGTGCTCGTATGCCACCGCCTTGAACTGTGTCATATGCCCGCCGGTAGGTATCTCCCCGCGAGGTCATTGTAGCTAAGGTCTAGTATCGACACCCTGGTGTCCCGGAGCGACACCGGCATGCCGCCGTAGATCCGGTTGTGGCTCAGGTTTAAGAAAGACAACTGCTTCGGCATCTCCACGCCGGTGAGGTTGAAGCGAAAATTGTTCCCAGACAGGTCGCCGATGAGCTTGTTGTTAGCCACCCTGAACTGTATCATGTGTTTCTCGAGCGCGAAAGTCCAAGGGATATGCCCGCTGAGCCGGTTGTCGTCGCATCAGGCCCAACGGCCGGTCGGGCTTGCCGCCGTGCACCAGCAGCGGCGGGATAGGACCGACGAGGTCGTTGTATGCAGCGTCGAAGTATGTGAAGTATGGGAGCTTCCGCAGCGACTCAGGGATCGTGCCGCTGAGCTTGCTGCGGAAGAAGCTGACGGAGGTGAGGTTGGTGCGGTAGAGGCACGCCGGAATGGAGCCCGACACGGAGGTGACCATGAGGTTGAAGATGGAGAGGTGCGACAGGTTGCAGGAGGAGTCCGGGATGGGGCCGTGGAGGTCCGGCATTTCGATGATGCTGAGCGTGTCCAGCTGGTCGAGCTCGCGGATGGCCAGCGGGAGCGTGGACGTTACGTTGAGTCGCTCGAGGAAGAGCTTAGTGACGCGGCCCTGCGCGTTGCAGGCCACGGGCGACCAGCAGAGTGCGTCGGGCCGCAATCCCGCGACCGCGAGTGCGTCCGGGTTGCCGAACTGCTCCCTCTTGATAAGAGCCGGGAGATCTTGACTGGACAGCTGAGATTGGGATAGCGACGTGGCGATCATCTGGAAAGACAGGAAGAGGAACAGAACTGTAGTGCGATTGGCCATGGCGCGCGGCCGCGGTCTAATATTTGGTGGTGCTACTTCTGCTGTCCTGCTTGTGTGATCATGTGCACGGCGATACAATGCATGAGTGGATATGTAGGCGATGAGGTCAACTCTAGCAGGAAGTTGACGAATGGCCTTGAAGATAGCCAAATTAAATTATGTTTTGGTCAAGGATTTAGAGTTTGATCGATCGATCCGCAAGATGGTTTGATCAAACCCCAAGGGGGGAGAACGTGGATGGATGCTTTACATGCACTCGTGTGAAGCAAGCAACCTTGGAGTAAATCCAGCCTGATTGCCGCATTCGGCGTCTTCTTTACTCATCCAGCGTGCTTGTCTCGTCAAAAGGGTGACACGGCATAGGCCCGCTCAGACACAGCCATTTAGAGGTTTTTTTTAGTGTTTTTATAAAATTTGTTTTTGAAAAAAATACAAACCAAAAATTCACGAAACTATACTATTGTCGCTGATTGAACTTGTGGGAAGTACTTTCCACCAGTTGAATTGTTGGTATTTTATTTTTTTCTATCACCTCACTTTTATAAAAAAAATATATATAAAATTATATGTGAACTTAAATAAAGATAGAATTTATAAAAAGTTGTAGATAACAAAAAAGATCTTGAACTTTTTAGGTGATAACCTTTTCATTTGAGGTCGTGTTGATATCTAAAAATTGATACAATGTTCAGAGCTATAATTGTAGATCCAAACTTTATATCGCTTATTTTGGTATCAAGATGGCTTCAAGCGAAAATGTTGTGAACTATATGGTTGTACATCTCTTAGGATGTACAATATTTGTATAAATGTTGTCTATATAATGTTATGTCTCTTAGGATGTACCTTTGTGTGGTGTTGTGATTTAGACTTGAAAACTTTTGCTACTAGAATTATGTAGGGGCTTGCTTGGTTGCTGTAGAGCTAGAGCAAGTAGTGGCTATTAGGATTGTTTGTTATACTAATCATCATTACTCTAGTGTTGTGTCTTTGTAGAAGAAACTTTTTAAAGGTTATTCACCTCTCTCTAGCCACTTAAATCCTATCAAGTCGTATTGAATCCAATTCACCGTAAATTTAAAGACTTAACAACCTAGTAGGTGTAAAGATGATAGCAAATTATGTTGCCAAGCCACCACACTTTGATTTGACAAGTCATAACTATTGGAAGAAGAAGATGTGTCTCCATCCCAAGGCAGTGAGTAGAAAGATATGGAGAGTTGTTGAGGAGCCACTCATTGTATTGGACATGAAAGACCCAACCGCACAAACTTAGGACACGTGCAGACAATTAAACAAGAACACCTTACACCTCTATAGCAATGTCCAATGGAAATCTAGCCACGTTCCAGTCACCGGTAAACCAAACACACTATTAATGTTTTCACACAATCTCTGTCTTGGTTAGATCTCACCCTAGTGCCAGTTTGCCACTGCATGTTTCGTTATTTGGGCCAAAACTTCCTGGAGCTTCAGGCTCTACCATGAAGATTGGGACGAACCTATTGGGATTGCCCAGAGATGAATTTATTATTTCACATCTTTGACCAACAACTCAAAATTAATATTCTACTAGTAGTGATATATATTTTTATTATTGGGGTGGTGAACATTATCTATTTGTCTTAGCCTCTGAATCTCTGATGCATGCATAAGGCCACAGGATAGAAGGGACAGCTTCGTCTCAGCGGCCGTTAGCACAGGGCGGCAGCGGTGTCCCACATAGGCACTTGTTGTGCTCGTATGCCGCCGCCTTGAACTGCGTCATATGCCCGCCGGTAGGTATCTCCCCGCAGAGGTCGTTGTAGCTGAGGTCCAGTATCGACACCCTGGTGTCCCGGAGCGACACCGGCACGCCACCATAGATCCGGTTGTGGCTCAAGTTCAGGAAAGACAACTGCTTGGGCATCTCCATGCCCGTGAGGTTGAACCGAAAATTGTTCCCGGACAAGTCGATGGCGCCGCTCACCGTCTTGCGCCGCCCGAAGAGGAACGACGGGTCGCCAGTGAGCTTGTTGTTGGCCACAGTGAACTCCATGATGTGTTTCTCGAGCGCGAAAGTCCAGGGAATAGTTCCGGTGAGTCGGTTGCCATCCAGCATCAGTCCCAACGGCCGGTCGGGCGTGCCACCGTGCACCAGAAGCGGCGGGATGGGCCCGACGAAGTCGTTGTAGGCAGCGTCGAAGAAGGTAAAGTACGGGAGTTTCCGCAGTGACCCGGGGATCTTGCCGTTGAGCTTGCTGCGGTAGAAGCTGACGGAGGTGAGGTTGGTGCGGGAGAGGCACGCCGGGATGGAGCCCGACACGGAGGTGACCATGAGGTTGAAGATGGAGAGGTGCGACAGGTTGCAGAAGGAGTCCGGGATGGGGCCGCTCAGGCCCGGCATTCCTTGGATGCTGAGCGTCTCCAGCTGGTCGAGCAAACCGATGGCCGGCGGGAGCGTGGACGTGATGTTGAGGCGCTCGAGGAAGAGCTTGGTGACGCGGCCCTGCACGTTGCAGGCCGCGGGCCACCATGCCCAGCAGACCGTGTCGGGCCGCCATCCCGCGAGCGCATCCGGGTTGCCGAACTGCTCCCTGATCTTGAGAAGAGCCGGGAGGTCTTGACTGGACAGCTGAGATTGAGACACCGACGTGGTGATCAGCTGGAAAGACAGGAGGAGGAAGAAGACGAGAGCTGCAGTGCCACTCGCCATGGCGCGCCGCCGCGGTCTAATGTTTGGCACTGCTACTTCTACTCTTTTCTACTTGTGTGATCATGTGCACGGCAATGCAATGCATGCGTGGATATGTAGGCGATGAGGTCAACTCTAGCAGGAAGTTGACGAGTGGTCCTGAAGATAGCCAAGTTAAATTCGGCTGTACTGGCGCCCAGACGTCCGGATGGAACACCGCGTCCGGACGCCCGCGTCAGTGCATGCTGCATCACACAGAAGAGGTCTGCTTGTACCACTCCTTCACGATTTGCAGATTCCTGCACCCTCCACACATCGGACACCCCGCGCCCGTACACCCGCCACACATCAGACGCACGCGCCCATGCCTGCTACACGCACCGGAGGCTGCTGTTGCTTGGGGCCTCCATCGTCCAAAGGCTGCTGCTGCTTCGGCTTGGGGCCTCCGCTAGCCTCGCAAAGCCAAAGGTAACGGCTGCTGCTAGGAGGCTTGGGACCTGTGCCTGACCTGCTAGATGCATGCACCTGATAGATGCCTGACAACTGCATGCACCTGTTCTACTGCATGCTGTGATAACTGCATGCACCTATAGGCGGGGTAGATGCCTGACAACTGCATGTTATGACTGTAGGTGGGCTAGATGCTAGATGCATGCACCTGCCCTGACAATTGTACCTGCACTACTGCATAGCATGTTGTGATTGTACGTTGGAGGAGAAAAGATGCAACACCTCGATTTACTTTTGAAACATCCAAAAAGAACAGTTGCAACATATGTCCGAGGGCAAATGAAACACTTGAAATATGCTTCTGAAACACCTGAAAAACACACTTAAAACAGACTTAAAAACCATTACAACCATACAAAACATTCAAATAAAAACACATACAACATATATGTGAAACATATGCAACATCTGGATAAACACAAACTGCAGCATGTGTTCAGAAAATACATGTGAAACATACTTCTGAAACATGAAACACTCGAAATATACTCTTGCAATATGCCTCAAAACAAAATGCAATATGTACAACATCCCTTGATATACTTTTGCAACATCCATATGATTCAATTGTAACATATCTATAAAAGCTTCAAACAATTGAAACATACAATTGCAACATGGAGATGGAGAGAGAGAAAGAGAGCTTGGCAGTGGGAGCATGGGCACCGGGCTAGATGGAAGCTCAACCATCGGGGTAAGGGGGTGCCGTCGGAGGTGGAGAGGACGTTGCGCCGTGGTGAGGAAGAGCGCCACGCTAGGTTGAGGGCTCCCCAATGGGGGAGAACGCTGTGCCTTGCACCACCGCGACGAAAGGGCACCACGCTGGGGGTGGGAGAGGTGAGGACGTCGCACCAAGTTGAGGGCTCCCCCGGGGGGGGAGGACGCCATGCCTTGCACCACCACACCTCACCTCACCGGAGTGTGAGGAGGGCGCCATGCTTTGGGGGGGGGAGGCAGCCCCGACGTAGGGGAGGACGTCGCGGCTCGTGCTCGGGGGGTGTGGGGTTGCTGCGCCATGGGGTGGGGGGAGGATGCCTCGCAGTGCAGAGAGAGAGAGAGAGAGATGAATAGATAAGGATGGCATCAGGCGTTGTGTGGTGTAGGACAACGCGGGGGCGGTGGGTCAGGCCCTGCAGTGGGTCGATGGGGTGGTGCAATCAGCGCGCTCCACGTCCGGAAGCAGATAAGGACAGACGTTTGTGTTAGAGCATTACCAAATTAAATTATATTTTGGTCAAGGATTTAGAGTTTGATCGATCAATCCACAAGATGCATGGTTTGAGTTTGATCAAACCCCAAGGGGGAAGAACGTGGATGCTTTTTACATGCACTCGTGTGAAGCAAGCAACCTCTTGCCGTAAATCCAGCCTGATTGTCGCATTCGACGTCTTCTTTACTCATCCAGCCTGCTTGTCTCGTCAAAAGGTGACACGGCACAGGCCCGCTCAGACAGTCATTTAGAGGTATTTTTAGTGTTTTTAAAATTTGTTTTTTTGAAAAAAAAATACAAACAAAAAAAATTCACGATACTATACTATTGTCGCTGATTGAACTTGTGGGAAGTACTTACCGCCAGTTGAATTGTCGGTATTTTATTTTCTCTATCACCTCACTTTTATAAAAAACATAGAAGTATATGTGAACTGAAATAAAGATAGAATTTATAAAATGTTGTGCTCTTTCAAATTATATGTCACTTTAATTTTTTTTTGTTCATCCATTTTGGAAAGTATCTAGACATATTATTATTATATTTAGATACATAGCAAAATAGATGTACCAAAAAAAAATCAAAGCGACTTATAATTTATAACGGAGGAGATAGATAACAAAAAGATCTTGAACCTTTTAGGTGATAACTTTTTATTTGAGGTCGTGTTGATACCTAAAATTTGATACAATGTTCAGAGCTATATTTGTAGATCTAAACTTTATATCGATTATTTTGGTATCAGTATGGCTTCAAGAGAAAATGTTGTGAACTATAAGGTTGTACATCTCTTAGGATGTACAATATTTATATAAATATTTAAGGTTGTGGCTGGCTATGGTGCTTTCTAATACTGTATTTGGCGTTGCCACTTGTGTGATATGTGCACGGTGATGCATGAGTGGGGATATATAGGCGATGAGGTCAACTGTAGCAATGAATTTGTTGACGAGCGGTCTTGAAATTGAAGATAACCCGAGTTTTGATTTGGTCAAGGATTTATGAGTCATTGTTTGATGAAACCGCAAGGGAGAAGGACGTGGATGGATGCTTTACACATGCACTCGTGCAGCAACCTATATATATTTTCGTAGCCGTAAGTCGAGCCTTCTTGTCTCATTATATTAAACGTCTTCTTATTAGTCATCCATCCAGCCTGATTGTCGCATACGACGCCTTCTTTAGTCATCCAGCTTGCACTTAAAGTGAACGGCATTTGCCCTCGACAAGGACTTAGAGTTTTTTTTTTTAATGAAAATCGCTGGGGCTGTGCCTTGCATTGAAATAAGGGGAAAACAGAACATAAAGTCTTTGCATGAACGGCAGGCACATCTCAACAGGCTACAAGACATCCCCAGGCCTTTGAGATGGACAAATCCCAGAGAAAGAAAAACAAAATGCACATGAGGCCTCCAACACTAAGTTTTGAATGAAAAATCATGTTGTCGTAGTTGATCAATAACAAACGGATTCCTTTGTGCTAGTGCCAAAGTCCACGTTCATTTCTGCAGGAACTCCTTGAACCAATGGGCTGAATTCTTAGGGTACCGCTTCAAACCATCATTGTAGTCCACGAAATTTAGTCCGAATCGGACTGTGAAGCCGTTTAGCCACTCGAAGTTGTCCAACAGCGACCATACGAAGTAGCCCTTCAGGTTTGCTCCATCCCTGTGATTGAAGATCAAATGCAATGTTGTCAGATGTCATCAACTAACGTACTCCCTCCGTACCAAAATACTTGATGTTTTTTTATTTTTAGGCATCTTGTTTGACTGTTTGCCTTATTCAAAAATTTTATATAAATATTATTTATTTTTTTATAACTTACTTTTCATTAGGGTACTTTTTAATAGTGACTTATTTATTTATTATTTATAAAAAAAACTAAATAACACAAATAATCAAATATGATATCTAAAAGTCAAAAGCGCCATCTATTTTGGATAGAGTATTCAAATTTCCTAATAGTACTAGGTGTGCTGTGTCAGCAAGCTAATAGATCAAAGGTAACTGACCTTATAGCACTTAGCAGGGCAAGGAGGTGCTTGTGGTGATACTCTATCCGGGTGTCGTCCTTCAGGGCTTCTTGGAGTGGTAAGCTCACGTTGTTGGCTTCATCAAAGCCTGTATTGAAGAAAAACAATGTTTTTATTATTTCAATCTAGCTCTTATTTTCTCCTAGGTGAGGAAGTTGGTTCTTTTACAAAACAAAACAGAATTTCATTGAAGGGGGAAATTCTAACTTGTACTCCCTTCATTCTCAAATCGATGTCCTTTAAGGAATGCTCATAGTTCAGTTTACACAAAAAAAGGTTGACAACTCATATACACAAAAATGAAGGTTTGCCAGATATAAATAGGTGGCACTATGTTTATCACTTTCTAACATGTCTACAATAAAGAACAAATCCTAAAAATTTTCACAAGGACCAGAAACAACATGCTATCAATTTAGCAGACTCTAATCATCCTTGGCAATAATAACTATTGGATTTATTTTTCTATTAAAAAGTTACCCATAATGCCATTATGACAAACAACTTAATATAAGCCCCCATTAACCAAAATCGCATATTTATCATTATGAAAGATAATCTAACATAAACTCATAAATTTGTGTATAAATTACTCAACTCTGCTATTTTAGTAGATAATCCAAATAATCTTGTAAATTTATATCTGAATCATACACATATGTCAGTACGAAAAATAAAGTAAATACTCTTCATTTAGTTACCAACTTATTCTATTATGGAAAATAAACTAACCATAAAGTATGCCTACATATATTTTTATATTTTCCATTTCTATCATTATTAATATATATAAAATTTTAATTCAAGGTAAGCATGCATATATATACATTTTGTATTAGTTGTTGGTAAGCATTTTAAATCTATATGGCATTTTTTGAGGGGGGGGGGGGGGAGTATTAGTCCTACAGTTTTGACAAGCATTTTGTATAATTGCTTTTCCATTTTGAAGTATAAGCAACTAACTCAAAGTAAGCATACAACTAATACAACTTTTGATTTTGTGGTGTTAATTGTGTACTTATCTTATCTCTTTGCTTTCTCTATTTTTTCTAAAAACATGTCGCATATATACTAAGTAATATCTATCTGGGTGTCATATATTTACCAAGTACAACTATATGATAAGCATTTTGTGTTTATTCCTTGTAGATACAAAATTCATTCACGAACATCTAAAATTTGTCATCTAAAGTTCTAGCCCATGCAAGAGCATATGTTGATAGGTAAAAATATTATTTATTGCTTGAACTTACCATTTTCAGTGATGTAGATAGTAGGGTTGCCATAGTTTTCCTTAATATAAAGTAGAAGCTCACGAAAGCCTTGAGGGTACATGAAGAGCCAAGATGAAGCAGCCTACATGTATGTTGGTTATATGCAAATAAATCATCACATACAAAGTGAGCGGGAAATCAATGACATTTTTGTCGTATGTTGGATAATATTAAGTTACCTGAGTACCAATGGGAACACCATTTCGAATACCTAATATAATCATGAGTCAGAAAAAATACAATATAAATAATTGTTGTTCAAAATAAACTAATTTCCAAAATAGTGATTAAGAATGATTCAATATACCGATGACTCAATTAAGGGAATGGAGGTTGCAGTTTGCTTTCACAAATACTACAGTGTGTAGTACTGCCACTAAAATTGGAACTATTGTTGTATAGTCTTCCTAGAGACAATCTTGCATGAATTTAGGGGGAAACTTGTCGTGCGGTGACTCACCCGAAACATTAGCTAAATAATCAGTGTTATAACTACTATTGAGTCCATTTGATGGAGGACGGCTCTCAGCATAGTAAGTGGTGTAGTAGTTGATTCCGATGAAATCAAATGCACCCTTGACTAGCTTAGATTGTTCTTTTGTGAATTGTGGCAAGCGATTTCCCACCAATCTTCTCATGCTAACCGGATAATCACCTCCAACAAGTGGGTCCAAAAACCTGGGAGAGGATTGATATGTAAGATTTGTGTTCGTCCACAATTTTCCGGACTTCAACGGCAGAGATGTTAGGGTCACACAGCCTCATAGAAGATTTACCATCCAAGCATGAAATCTAAGGCACGGCTCGCTGCATCATCATTGGATTTGGATGGGGACAAAGGGATAAACCATTGGGAGTTTAAAGTTACTCCGATTTTCCCTCTTTGTACAGGCTGCATGCAAGTGTGAGCAATGAATCCAGATCATGGTCAGATTGATATCCTTTTGGCAAACATGCATGACATATTCTTTTTAAATTATATTCTTAATGCATTGCATTCATACATGAGATCCAATTGGAAGTTAACTATTATATTGATGTGTCAAAACTCATTTGCACAGTGCCAATCAGTTCTTCATCATTCAGTAATTGTAACTGCACCGAGAGTAAGTTCATCTCTGACCTGGTATTTCTCTTTGTACAGGTGAACTGCTTCTGCATGGGCGAGCAGCTGATGATGACATACAGTGTAAGGCTCCCTTCCTGAATCCCCTACACTGCACTTGCCCTCCTCCCACGGTGAGCACCGGCCTGGCGCAAACAGGCCAGATGCATACCCGATTGTGCAAAATTCCGCCGGTTCATTGAACGTTATCCAGTGTTTCACTCGATCACCAAACTCTTTGAAGCAGACTTCAGCGTAGTCCTTGTAGTCATTTCTGCAACAGTTGCAGCAATGAATGACATAATCATACAGGGAGGTAGTTATCACAAATTCACAATGCGGCGACAGCTAGATTAATGTAGTTTCTACTAACAATCTGTTGCACAATTCTCCATGTTAGTGGGATCTCAAGCTGAGAATTACTAAGCTCTCCAAAAGAATCACTGCTATGATACACCCAAATCATTGTGGACCATTGATCTTAAATTATTAAATACTTTATTTATTTTCAAAAATCAAGGGTTATGATTTTTTTAGGTCTTACCTCTTGCAAGGTAACATGGTACCGTAGCAAAGCCCAAAAGAATAAAGGGCTAAAAGGGTCGTGACTTACATGATGTTAGGACTAAGAAATCCTTCATATTTATCTTCTAATGCCTGAGGCAAGTCCCAGTGAAAAATGGTCACGAATGGTTGTACCCCTGTGAATGCATAAGAATAAGATTGAGACTATTGCATCAGAAGAGGCTAATCAAGGCATGAATGAATACCTCTCAACATGAGTTCATTGATCAAGTTGTTGTAGTATCTGATTCCTTCTCTGTTGATTCCACCGCTCAGACTTCCATCTGCCATTAAATTCATATATAGCTAAGTTTGATGCGATCAATCTCGCTACTTGGACTTTGTAATATATTCAAGGCAGTGCCACTGCCACCTAGAACGCCTGAATAATAAATTACGTACTTGGAAGAATTCTTGTCCATGAGATGGAGAACCTGTATGCATCCATTCCCATATCCTTTAAGGCCCCCTTTGGATCTCAGGTGAAACACAGGAAAACCGAAGGATTCAAAACCTTAGGATTTGCTGACGTCATGGATCGTTTGGTTACGGCATAGGAGAAACGAAGGATTCGAATCCTTAGGATTCGTTCTCTCACAAAGACCGCAGGAAACAAAACATCCGCTTCCAGCTCTTGTTTTGGCGAAGTCCGAGGCAAACGAACGGCATCGCTTGCTCGCGGGGAGAGAGAATGCTTGGTTCGGCGGCTCACCTGCGCGCGACGCCGCAACTCCAGCAGGCCACGGCGGCGCCGCTGCGCTCGGCTCGCCACGGCAACCCCGGGCGAAGCGGCCGAGCTCCGAGAGCCGCCATCCACACGCCCGGCGCCAAGCTCCGAAGCGCCGCCCGTCCGCGGGGCCCAAGCCGCCGTCCACACGCCGGAGCGCCGCCATCCACATGCCGGAGCGCCGAAGCGCCGCCATCCGCACGGGGCCCAAGCCGCCGTCCGCGCCGGCAAGGCGGGCTGAGAGGCGGACGCGGCGCTGCGTGCTGGGGCGGAGAGGGCGCACAGGCGAACGCGACGGAGGGGACGGGCACGAGCGGGCGTGGCGGACGTGAGACTGCTTCTCTCTCCTCCCTGTCTCCCCGTGACCGCTCCCACTCCCAAAAGGATAAGAACGAGTACAGAGCCAATCCAGAGGAATGACGTGTAGGAACTTTTCCTTTCCTACGTCCGGTCGATTCCTGTGTTTCTCCTTGTGCGTTACAACGAGCCAAAGGGGCCCTAACAGGTGCACATCTTCCTGTATTTTACAGCTAGTCCTCCCCATGAATCAGTGGTTTGTACTAACATGTTTTTGTTCATTTGTTGGCAGTTTGGATTAAAATTTAAAAATAGCATTGTAAGTTTAATCTGACATATAATTAATTAATGAGCCTGCTGAACACCTTTGAGCTTATAATTACTTGAAACTTCTTAAAGGAAATATTTAGTAAAAAGACAGAAGCCCATGGTTAAAAATATTGACGTCCTACATACTTTGTAGAGATGGTAGGAATCTATGGCCACATCCCCATTGCTTCTGTCAATGATTTTATCTGCAAGATCACAAAAGCGTAAAAATTTCAAAGTCGGTTCCTTAACTATTGTTTCTTATCATTCTAATTCAAGAATACAAGTTGCCTCTGATATGTCCATAGACTATGTCAAATGTTACCTTCCTTGCAGGTCCACGGCAGTAAAAAAAAAAAAAAAATCCTTATTTGAGCAAATGTGAAACAAGATTTTTAAAAAAAAATTAGCGTTGGAAGGAGATAAAAACATGCCTGGGTGCTGATGAGTGAAGGTGTCCATGATGCTTGGCCCTTTGCCTCCCTCCATTGCACCACCCTCATACTGCATGCATGTAGACACATCAAGATAGCTTGTATGAGAAATAGTCCAAACAGAGCGTCATGAATCATGGGAAATACAAGTTAGGACAGTGACTACTTGGATCAGACAATGATCCTTATACGCTGATGTTTATCCTCTTATCAACTATATGTTGCCAACTACTTGTTTATGGCGAACATTATGTCGCAGTTTGCGACGTTTTATAGGCAGAATAGGCTGCATGGTTTTATTTCTGATAAAAAAAAAGTTTAGATATCCTGAATTCATTAAAACACTTTGGAATGTTTTCATCTATATATATACTATACTACCATTTTAGGTGTACTTTTACTTTATACCACCAACTTGTCAATGATATGGAAGGCCACCAACTTATCCTTCCATTGTTCAAAAAAATAAAAGAAAAGCGTCCCGCAAGACGCCAATTGGACACTCAAACAGCCTGTCCTAAAATGTACATGGACAGACAGAAGCAGGACATTCACCTGATAGGAAGCAGAGGATGCCCCGAAGATGAATCCCTCAGGAAAGCTCGTCCGGCTGATCGGCGGCTGGCCAGCACCGTCGTAGGCGCCAGCAGCAACGGATAGAAGGAGAAACACAAGTACAAGGCGACTCATTGCTGTGTGACAACTGACAACAGAGGGTGGAGCTTGCTAACTGCACTGCAGGCTCCCCTTGTTGGCACTGGCACCCCATACATATATGTAAGAAGAAGAGGCTCGCGCATTGCTGCCTGACGACATTGTTTTTCCCAGAGTGCTAGCCAGTGACAGGGACATGGGCATTCACCACTACTCGGTTGTCATATTCTCATAGGCAGAGCACCAGTCAACACCTGTGGACCAACAGAAACGTGTATATATTGCTCGTGCGGGCCTGCAGCTATCCGCATCGATCTCTGTGATAAGACTAAGTCGGTGAGTAATCAGTGATTTCCTGTATTTCCGTCAAACAAAGATAGCAGGAACGCCATGTGTCTTTACTTTAAGGAGGCTGAAAGTAGCAAAACAAAGCGGCAACAAGCAAACAACAACAGGCCACCAGAACAGCCTGAACGCCTGGGTTTGAGCCGAACCGGCTGAAAGGGCGGCCGATCGACGATGCCCCCGATGGAAGCACCAAATTATTCGTAGCACAGTGGATTGACTGGAGGCTCTCGGCTCAGTGGCCGCTGGCGCACGGCGGCAGCGGCGTCCCGCACAGGCACTTGTTGTGCGCGTAGGCCTCCGCCTTGAACCAGTCCATGTGCCCGCCGGTGGGTATCTCCCCGCAGAGCTCGTTGTAGCTGAGATCAAGAACCACCACTCGGGACTGGCGCAGCGACTCCGGCACGCGGCCGTAGAGCCGGTTGCGGCTCAGGTTCAGGAACAGCAGGTCCTTGGGCATCTCCAGGCCGGTCAGGTTGAACCGCAGCCGGTTCCCGGACAGGTCGAGGTCGTCCACCCTCCTGCTCCGCCTGAACAGGAACGACGCGTCGCCGGTGAGCCGGTTGTTGGCCACCTTGAACTCCATCATGTACTTCTCCAGCGCGTACAGCCAGGGGATCTCCCCGGACAGCCGGTTGTTGGACAGCACCAGGGCCAGCGGCCCCTCGGGCGTGCTGCCGTGCACGAGCCGGGGCGGGATCCTCCCGACCAGGTCGTTCTCCGCGGCGTTGAAGTAAGTCAGGTGCTGCAGCTTCTCCAGCGACATGGGGATCTTGCCGGTGAGCTTGTTGCGGAGGAGGTTGACGGAGGAGAGGCTGGTGCGGGAGAGGGACGCCGGGATGGAGCCCGACACCGAGGTGGCCATGATGTTGAGGATGGACAGGTGCGCGAGGTTGCCCCAGGAGTCCGGGATCGGCCCGTACAGGCCGGGCATGTTGGCGATGTTGATGGTGTGCAGCTGGTCGAGCTCGCTCATGGCCGGCGGCAGCGTGGAGGTGATGTTGACGCCCTCCATGAAGAAGGCGACGACGCGGCGGTACTCGTTGCAGTAGGCGTGCGGCCAGTTGCAGTGGTCCGTGCCGGGCTGCCACTCCGCGAGCGCGTCCGGGTTGCCGAACTGCGCCTTGATCTTGAACAGGGTCGGGAGGTCAGGGTCATTGCCCTCAGCTGGCTGCTGGGAGACCACCGACGTGGTGATCAGCTGGGACAATAGGAGGAAGAAGAGGATGATTGGTTGCCTGGCCATGGAGATGGAGATAGAATATTCGGTAGTAGTAGAAATCCAATCGTTTGAGGTGTGCTCATAAAGAGCGTGCGCTGACCAGCTTGATGAACCAGACTAGCAGTGCATACGAAGGTAAAGGCGTTGAGGTCAAGTAGCTTAGGCGTTGACTAACCTTGATTCTTAAGGTAAACCACGTTCTGGGTCAAAGGGTTTAACTTTGCAGGTAACGTATCACTTCTGCACGCTTCCAGTGCCCACTGCAATTTCGGTCTTGTTCACTTCGCATGCAAGTTGCAACATTCTCCACTCTCTCTTCATCACATCAATTTCTACCCGCATGCATAGAGCACTAAATGTAAGTAAAGAAATAACTAATTACATAGTTTAGTTGTAAATCACGAGATGAATCTTTTGAGCCTAGTTGGGCCACGATTGGATAATATTTATCAAATACAAACGAAACGCTACAGTGTAGGGAATGCAAGTTATTTGCGAACTGAACAAGGCCTTCTTCTAAATTAACTGAATGTAATTGCTATCTTCACAGCTCTGAAGGTTCATTATTCTGCTGTTTTATGTAGCTGGCTGCTGGTAGTACCCCATGCAGCTGGGGAGTTTGTCAAAAAAATTTCTGCTGGGCTTAGTAGCTTCCTAGTTTTACTAAACAAGTTTAACGACAAAACCGTATGAATTAGCATGCTGTAAAAGCTCTAACTTAATTAGCCAAAATTTTAGTGTAATCCAGTAGTGAACTTAGATATTTTCTTAGAAGTGAAAATTTTGTTTGTGCATTATAAAGACTTGTAATGCGCTATGACTATGAGTATAACATTTGTGACCTCTTTAATGCTATAATCATAATTTTAAGCGATCTGTAGTTTATGTACTTGATTTTTTTGTGTATGCTAGCAGGCTCAAATGGAGGCCATCACTAATGAACCACCACAAGAAGGGCAAAGACTCAAACCCAAGCTATAGCTAAGTTGTGAGAAACTCATGTGGGAACCTTATATGTTAGTTCTATTTATAACTGTTATTTTTTTTGTCTCTTTGAGGACTTTATGTAAACTGTTCTGATGATATTCTTGTCCCAGGTTGGCAATGAAAAATGAAATTTTGTAATAGATATGTTATGCAAAATGCAAGATATGTGTTTAATATGCTATTGGAATGCATATATGAATTGTCTTAGTTTGGGCAAGGCTAAAAAATGGTGTAGGTTGGCTCCATATAAATGCTCATTATAAGCCAGCATTGCTACATGGTATGTTGTAAGCAATGATGTAAAAACAATTGTCATAAAAGTTTATGACTTCAAAACTAACGTCATAGATTTATGACATTAACATGTAAATGACAAAAGGCACGGTTCAAGACGCATGTTTTTTCATCATGTGAGTGTCACAAATACTAATATATGACATAAATTCCATATATTATGATAAAGATTAATTGACATAATCTCTTGTAGTGGGTTCACGAGTCATTTGATGGAGCTACAAGAAAAAGGGACGTGGGTACTGCCTCACTTGTGTAAGTAACAGTGATTTGGAGGTACCTTTTAATTATACACCATATATATTGATTCTATGCTCCTTTGTTTCAAATTACAATAGAGACTCAAATACTTATATACGTACACACATACTCAACCCTTTAAATATATGCAAGCATATTCAGACACCTATTAGGACTACCCCAATTGTGACTTATGAGCTACTAACTTATAGCATATTATTTTATATTTTAATAAAAGAGAGAGAAAAGCGAACTCTCGATTCAGAGCTAGGCTCGTGCACACATTCCAAGATTACTTTAACTGAACTTTTTAAGCCGACTTTTGTGACCATCATTAGCACAAAAGTCGTCTCACAAAATTTGTCTCATAAGTTCGGTTGTCGCAGTGACCATTGCTTATCAGCCGGCTTTTGTGACATGAATTTTTTAAGTCTAATTATCCATGATTTGACAATCTCATGCTACAGATAAATATGTGCTAATGATAAATTAATTATATTTAATTAATTTGTCTCGTTATGTACTGATAGAATTTATAATTAGAGTACCTATCCGGGAACCACCAATAATTTAAGTATCTAGCTATTACGTTTTTTAGTTGGAGTACCTATTTAGGAACCATCAATAGTTTAAGTATTTAGCTGTTACGTTTTTTCGTTAAAGTACCCATATGGTAACCACCCAATAGTTTAAGTAACTACGGTGCAATTCACTCTAACTTATATGTCCCCCTCTGTATCAGAACTATATGGTGTCAAATAAAAAGAAGGCATGCTGTCAAATAAAAAAGAGAATAGTGATAATATAAGAAATACACTTGTGAAGTAAAGCATGGGTTTTTGACAGAGTGACAACTGAAGGCTAGCTATAAATAAATATTCAATAAATTTTTAATACTAAGATAACAATAGTGGCACACTAATTGCATGCACAAGCTTTACAAATAACATCACATCATCACCATACGAAAAGTGAGGCTCCACATCTTTCACACCTCACAACTTAGCCATATCTATATAGAACTATTGACGTTAACATTGTACGAAGACATTTTTTTTTTATAAGAAAAGACTGTGGGGAAGTTCCCTACAGTACTATTTTTTTTTTTTAGGAAAATAGGCACCCAAATTCTCTCCCAACGGGATTCGAACCTGGGTGGCTAGGTGTAGTGCCACATTGAGTCACCTAGCCAAGTGAGCTAGGCTCACTTCCCTTACGAAGACATATTTAGCAATAAGATAATAAAAATATATATTAAAATCCATTGTTTTATTAATATGATTCTAGTTGTACTACAAAAGAAGATATCTCATAAATATGCCGTATACAGAGTGAGCATGTACAACTAACTTCCAACCTGTAATGACAAAATATATACTTTGTAAGTACTCCACACGATAAGTACAATCAATTTACTGCTGAAACTTCATTACCGATTATATCTTCATTCTGCACACATATAGTTAGTTCTGCACACATATGGTGTATCTGCTGCTACAAGTTGCGGCTGTAATGATATTCAAATCACCATATTTCTTAAACCATAAGTACATCTAAGTTATAATCCGATTGAACCATGTGCCTTTACTTCAAACAAAGATCGCATGAATACCATGTGTCTTTACTTTAAGGAGTCTATAAAAGTTGCAAAACAATGTGGCAACAAGGAAACAACAATAGGCCACCAGAACTGCCTGAACGCCTGGGTTTGAGCCGAACCGGCTGAAATGAAAGGGCGGCCGACCATGCCACCGATGGAAGCACCAAATTATTCGTAGCTAAGGCTTATTCGTAGCACAGTGGATTGACTGGAGGCTCTCGGCTCTCGGCTCAGTGGCCGCTGGCACACGGCGGCAGCGGCGTCCCGCACAGGCACTTGTTGTGCTCGTAGGCCGCCGCCTTGAACCAGTCCATATGCCCACCGGTGGGTATCTCCCCGCAGAGCTCGTTGTAGCTGAGGTCAAGAACCACCACTCTGGACTGCCGCAGCGACTCCGGCACGCGGCCGTAGATCCGGTTGCGGCTCAGGTTCAGGAACAGCAGGTCCTTGGGCATCTCCAGGCCGGTCAGGTTGAACCGCAGCCGGTTCCCGGACAGGTCGAGGTCGTCCACCCTCCTGCGCCGCCTGAACAGGAACGACGCGTCGCCGGTGAGCCGGTTGTTGGCCACCCTGAACTCCATCATGTACTTCTCCAGCGCGTACAGCCAGGGGATCTCCCGGACAGCCGGTTGTTGGACAGCGTCAGCCCCAGCGGCTGCTCGGGCGTGCTGCCGTGCACGAGCCGGGGCGGGATCCTCCCGACCAGGTCGTTGTCTGCGGCGTCGAAGAAGGTCAGGTGCGGCAGCTTCTCCAGCGACATGGGGATCTTGCCGGTGAGCTTGTTCTTGAGCAAGCCGACGGAGGAGAGGTTGGTGCGGGAGAGGGACGCCGGGATGGAGCCCGACACCGAGGTGGCCATGATGTTGAAGATGGACAGGTGCGCGAGGTTGCCCCAGGAGTCCGGGATGGGCCCGTACAGGCCGGGCATGTTGGCGATGTTGATGGTGTGCAGCTGGTCGAGCTCGCCGATGGCCGGCGGCAGCGTGGAGGTGATGTTGACGTTCTCCAGGAAGAAGGCGACGACGCGGCGGTATTGGTTGCAGTAGGCGTGCGGCCAGTTGCAGTGGTCCGTGCCGGGCTGCCACTCCGCGAGCGCGTCCGGGTCGCCGAACTGCGCCTTGATCTTGAGCAGGGTCGGGAGGTCAGGGTCATTGCCCTCAGCTGGCTGCTGGGAGACCACCGACGTGGTGATCAGCTGGGACAATAGGAAGAAGAGGATGATCGGTTGCCTGGGCCTGGCCATGGAGAATTGGAGATGGAACATTCAGTCGTTTGAGGTGTCTCATAGAGCGCGCGTGGTGATCAGCTGATGAACGAGACTAGCAGTGCATACGAAGGTAGAGGCGTTGAGGTCAAGTAGCTTGGGCGTTGACTAATCTTGATTCTCAAGGCAAACCACGTTCTGGGTCAAGGGTTCATGAGTCGGTTGATGGAGCTACAAGAAAAAAGGACGTGGGTACTGCCATTCACCTTTATAGGTAGCAGTGCTTTGGATGTACCTTTTAATTATACACCATATATATTCTGCACATACACACACACACATATATATATATATATATATGTATATAGGGAAATTTCATCCTACTTCTAAGGAGTAACTACTCCCGTCTCATAATATAGGCATGCCATCGCCCAGAAGTTCCGTACGCCTACCTCTCAGAATCGGACGACAGATAACGTCGAACAAACCACGGGACCTTCCTAACGGGCCGATGAACGGCGCACATTTATTCTCTCCTTCCCCTCACGTCTTACCTTAGCGGATCGAAAAGCTGACCCGGCCCGTTAATCCGGACAGATAAACAAATGGATTTATGAGCATACCCGGCCCGTTAACCCGGATAGATATACTCAACCCCTATGAATATAAGCACGCACTAGCCCATATTAAGACAGCTTCAATTATAATTTATGAGCATATTATTTTACTTTTTAATAAAAGAGAGAAAAACTAACTCGATCGAGAGCTAGGCTCATGCACACATTCCTAGATTATATAACAATATTATGTAGGCCTATCCATTTTAGAGCTACGTGAGTTTGCATCATTGGGGAAGTTGTCTTAGAGCTAATAACTAACTTATATAATTGAGGATGCCCTTAGCATGTCTTAAAGACTAATAAGAAAGCAAATTTCGAAGGGCTTGACACAACGTTTAGAAAGACAGTTGGTTTTCTGGATGTAATTTTTTGGATGAATGTAAGGGTTAATTTTTTGGATGAATGTAAGGGTTTTCAGTGAGGATCGCTCTTTGGTTGAATTTAAAAAAAACAATGGTGAATTAGTAGTGTAGATAGATAGATGAATCCAAAAAAAAAAAAAAAGAAAAAACCAACCACCTTTAGCCTAGTTTAGGCAACAATGGGTGTGTTTGGTTGTACAAGCCTAGCTAGAAAAAATAAGCCAGGCTTGAGATAGTCTGTCCAAGCTAATGCAACCTACCGGTTTTTGGTTGTCATGTGCTAGCTAAGCCTGGATAAGCTAGTTTTTGGTTGGTTGCCTAGATTATTTGGTGTTGTTACCTCTTACCTGCAATGGTAACCTTACCTCCATCACCTTCATCTTCTCTGTTCATCTCGTCACAACATCCATCCACCAGAACAAGGGACCAGGGGTGGCCCGCCGCTGAGGTGGACAGGTCAGAGGCGAGGTGGATGAGCATCCGAGGAAATCCACATCAACAATCCTAGTGGGTGGCACCTCCTTAGAGCCGGTAGCGATACTCAGCCCCTCATCACTAAACGCTCCTCCAAGCCTTGCCGGCAGCTGTCCTCCCTAGTCCTCGCCTTGTCCACCTCCAAGCCCCTCATTGCGCTCAAGCTCGCCTCTGCGGCGTGAGGCTGAGGCTGAGATACGTACTTATGGTCACCGCCGCCAGGAGACGCTCGTGACGCTAGCCTCGATCTCATGCCAAGGGGGGGTCTCCCTCTCGAGCCAGCTTCGCCGGCTGGGCCGCCTGAAGGGGGAGCACCCCATCGCCGCCGTGGCGCAGCAGGCGCTCGTCAGGCTCGCTGCGCTCCACGGCACACGCTCCTCCTCCCAGTCGCCACAATTGTAGAGCACACCACCGCACGGCGGATCTATGGTGCTGACCGGCGTGGTGAACTCCGATGGCGGTGCGAGCACGGCAAGGTGCCATGCCCATGGTGATGCAAGCGCAGGGCAGGCCTGCAGGCATATGCGGGAGCACGACGGGGCAGCATGGCAAGGTGCATGGTGCTTGGGGCGGTGCCCGACGGTGAGGTAAATGAGGAGCGAAGGAGCAGACAGAGAGACAAGGAGGAGCGGAGGAGCGGTGATGAAACTCCAGTCTCTGGCATAGCCAAGCTGGGCCAGGAATGAAAGACCAAATCCTACGTTCTCAGGGAGCCAGGCTAAAGGGTGGTTGGTGGCTCCTCTAGGCTTGGCTTTAGGATGTAAAAAGGTAACAAACTGGCCAAAATTAGCTCCAGGAAGCCTGAGCCAGGCCTGACCAACACACCAAATACGTCCGTGCTGCCGCGGGTCTTCGTCTTCCCATCACTTAGCTCTGGTCGTAGCTCCTGTCACACGGTGGCTTAGGAATTTGGTTGGGTCATCTTTATCCGCTTGACAATTACACTCTATTTGAATCTCACAAAGTCTTCAGCACAAGATCGCAGCTGCGCTGGCTTCTGCAGAGAAAAAAGACAGTGGAGGGAATGAAAACTGCAATAATTATGTTCGGATGAAAATTGATATACAATACAGCACCTCTTCAGCTCTACTATATTGGAGATTGATCAGGAAAAAAAAAAGATACAACTTATAGTTATTTAGTGCCTTCGGTCCTTTTTTTTTTCTCTCTTTTGTGCCTTCGGTCCTTTTTTCCTTTTCTGGAGAGTTGACTTTACTCTTGCCACCCCTTTTTCACAAATCATGGACGAACTTACCCGTATGTTTAATGGACAGGCAGGCAATTGCCTACCGAGGCTGCAAAATAAAGTAAAATTCTGCAGTAGACTCACAGAAATATTTCTCCATATTTTGATTTATCCAGAAGTTAACTTTTGTCTCCATATTTGGATTGATTTATCCAGAAGCCAATTTTTTCTCCATATTTGGATTTATCCAGAAGCCAAAATTTTCTCCCTATTTGAATCTAGAAGCTATGCATTCATCATAAATGGCTGAGTCAATTTTGCCAGCTATTCTATAGCGACCTTTGGACTAATTTTCAACAAGTTTTTTAGTGTAACAATTCGATTCAAAGGAACCAAACAACTTTGACCTTCTGCAAAATCCTCTGCGGTTCACATCTGTTCTGTGTTTCATTTTCACGGTATATGGCCTAGCATCCAATCACCAGCTCCATGGAGATTAGTAGTATATGGGGACACCCCATTCTCAAAATATCCTCCTCTGTACATAAAAGTATGAAACTGCTGTTAGAAGGAGCAACCAACGAAAGATCAATGGTGCATATACTCTTCCTCCTACTTTTGTTACTTCCCCACTCATATACTGCTCAGCACAATATCAGCTTGGGATCTACTCTAAATCCTGAGGGCCCAAACAGATCATGGCTCTCGCCCTCTGGTGACTTTGCCTTTGGTTTTCAGCCCCTGGAGACCAACTCCTCCCTCTATCTACTTGCCATCTGGTTCGATCAGATTGATGAGAAGACTACTGTTTGGTATGCCAATTGTACCACAGCAGTGTCACCTGGTTCAAGCCTGCAATTTACCCTCAATGGTACGCTTTCTCTCCTTGACTCCACTGGATCTGAGATCTGGGGCTCCCAGATTGCTGGTGGTGCTTATGCTTCCATGAACGACAATGGAAACTTTGTGCTTTATGGAGCAGACGGCTCCCCCAAATGGCAAAGTTTTACTACACCAACAGACACCATCCTGCCATCCCAAGAGCTCGTTAGCGGGACTATCCTCCATGCTAGGCTTATGGACACCGACTACTCAAATGGTCGGTTCATCCTCAGTCTTGAAACAAATGGAAACCTAACTTTCTACACAGTGGCTGTTCCTACGGGATTCCGGTATGATGGTTATTGGTCTACTAACACAAGTGGAAATGGTGGGAAGCTGATCTATAGTACGAATGGCACAATCTACTATGCCTTGGAGAGCAGCATGCAACACCCTACCATTGACATTATGCCAGCAGAGGTGGACTCAATAGATCAGTACTACCATTGGGCAAAACTTGGCCCAGATGGTGTTCTTCGACAGTATAAGTATCCAAAAAGGGAAGCAATAAGAAGTGGTTTGCCTGCAGAGTGGACAGTAGTGCAAGCTGTGCCAGCAAATATCTGCAAAATAGTATATTCAGATTTTGGTAGTGGAGTGTGTGGATACAATAGCTATTGCATGTTCAACTGGAATCAGACAGAAACAGAATGTTCTTGTGCCCCGCACTATTCTTTGTTTGATACAGAAAGGAAGTACAAAGGGTGCAAGCCGGATTTTGCACTGCAGAGCTGTGACTTGGGTGAGGCACAAGTGATAGAGCAGTTCCAAATGATTCCAATGAATAACATTGACTGGCCCCTTCGTGCCTATGAGCAGTACTACCCCATAAATGAGACTACTTGCCAAAGTTTATGCTTGAATGATTGCTTCTGTGCTGCTGCAGTGTTTGATCGTAGCGGACATTGCTGGAAGAAGAAGCTACCTTTGTCTAACGGGAATGAAGGGAGTGAAGTTCAAAGGACAGTTTATCTCAAGGTACCAAAGGATAATCATTCACAGACTCAACTGAATATTGAAGCCAGCAGTAAATGGAAAACCAATAGGAAGGACTGGATACTTGGAGGATCGATCATTATAGGTAGTTCTGTCTTTCTGAATTTTCTCTTCATCTCAGCCCATTTTCTGGGAGCTAACTTTAGGGCCACCAGGGAAAAGAAACATTTACGAGAATGGACCAGGATGATGACAAGAGATTTCACTTACCGAGAGCTTGAGGAGGCAACTAATGGGTTCAACGAGGAAGTGGGCAGGGGAGCTTCTGGTATAGTCTATAAGGGATACCTACATGGTGAGTTTGGCACCAGCATTGCAGTCAAGAAGATTGATAGGATCCCACGAGAGACAGAAAAGGAGTTCACAATGGAAGTTCAAACAATTGGCACACACTCCACAAGAACTTAGTCCAGCTATTGGGATTCTGCTATGAAGGAGCTGAAAGGCTCCTGGTGTATCCATTCATGCCCAATGGCTCTCTTACCAAGTTCCTCTTCAGTGGCAAGAGGCCATCGTGGGACCTCAGAGTTGATATTGCCCATGGGGTGGCAAGAGGACTGCTCTACATGCATCAGGAGTGTGGTAAGCAGATCATACACTGTGACATAAAGCCTGAGAACATCCTTCTTGATGACAACTTTATAGCAAAGATATCAGACTTTGGCATATCGAAGCTGCTGAAAGCTGAGCAGACAAAAACTAGCACTGGAATCCGAGGTACCCGAGGATACTTTGCTCCAGAATGGTTCAAGAACGTGAGAATCTCCAGTAAAGTAGATGTCTACAGCTTTGGTATAGTCCTTCTGGAGATTATATGCTGCAGGCGAAATGTAGACCTTCAGGCCACCGATGACGAGCAAGTTGTATTGGCATACTGGGCATATGACTGCTACCGCTGCAGCCGACTTGACTTATTAGTTGAAAGTGATGAGGAAGCAATTATCAATATGAAGATGGTAGAAAGATTCATGAGAGTTGCACTTTGGTGTATACAGGATGAACCAGAAATGCGCCCAACTATGCTTAAAGTGACCAAGATGCTTGATGGAGCAATAGAAGTTCCTCAGCCTCCTATTGATACCCCAACTTTCATAAGTTTATGGCACTGAGAAGAGCAAGTGGTACTTGTTTCTGTTTAGGGGTCTATCTATTGGTCAGCCTGTGCTGTTGAAGGATGATGGTTGTTGTATTACAGAGTTTTGCTGTTGCTCTGACAGACATTAGAGAACGGAGCATTCCCTTTTGTTGGTCATTATCAGGTTATGAAGTCTGTTCTGTTTTCTCCTTCTTGCATGCAAGCTTTCTGTGCCCTTGAGAAAAATAAAGGTACAGTAGCTTTTACCAATAGTGACATGGTTGATTGGTTGCATCTCCAAATCTATACCTTACCCTTATTCCTATACTCATTTTACTGAAACCATAGCAGGCCACGTCGCCACTTTCTCTAGCCCCTTGGATGCCATATCCACGGTCCACAGACCACCGTATCAGGGAAGAGGGAAGGTTCCAGCATATTCGTGGCCCAGCCTCTCTCTACTCTCCTACGGAAAGAGGTGACTAAAAAAAAAAAAAAAAAAATCGCCCCCACCCATGGCCCGTGCTGCGCTTCTGCTTCTGCCTCCGTCGCTGCAACCCCGTCGAGTGCGGCGCGTGGCGCTGAGCCGCTGACCCGCCGCCCACGGCTCCTCCCTGCTTCTCTCCCTCGCGCCTCCCCATGCCTCCAGCGCCTGCTCCGCCTCCTTATCGCGCTGCACCTATCTCCGCTCCGTGTGTCCATCGAAGGTCAGGCGACGTCACGGTGCTGAAGCCCGCCACCGCCAGCCCTCCTTCTCCCAATCTCCCTCACCTCGGCGCAGCGCACCAAGAGCCCTACCACGCCGGAGGCTGCTCGCGTTGGCCTGTGTGACCCGAGCCCGGCGCGTCTCCAGATTTGGTGCCTCCTCGGCTGGATCCGTTCGTCCGCCGCCGACCCCACCAACGGTGTGAGCTCCCCTCACCTTTGCCGCCTCTCCCCGACTCCCCTTCCTCTCCTTCTCCCTCCCCCACCACCGGTGACAAATGTATGCAGTTCTTCACGACATTTTCAGCCTTCTGGATCATGCTTATGTTCAATTTCAGATAACCTATATACATGTTCTTCTTTATGGAGCCGTTGTTTCTCAAAACGTTAATTTCATCTTACCTATATGCATGTTCTCATTTATGGAGCTCTCGATTCTCAGAACAAACATTATGCTCAGATATTAGCATAGTTACCATTAGAATTTGCTCCTTACACTTTGTGCTTATAAGTTTATTCATTTTATTGATTTGCATGTTCTAATTTCTATTATTGCTATTTTCATATATAATATAATAAAATACTATCACTACAGATGAAGCACCTTACCTATTTCCATGATTTGTTCAGTAGGGACTTAGACTCACAGTCTATTTGGTTCTACAAGACTACCAGGAGCACATCATCCTATAAAAGGGCAGGTAACTATTTTTGTGTATGCCTTCCCAATGTTACAAATCCTGAAACACATGTTGCAAAGGTAATTTCCATGTTCAAATGGAGTTGCACTCTATCTGTTCTACAGGTGTCACATATATCCTACTGAGGAATCCTAATTCAGTAAGCATATGTTACTATTACTATATAATTTCCATCTCCCTACAAAATATCATGATGAGTTGTTGGTTTATTTTGAGTAACTCTTATGATACTATGTGTCTCTCCCAGATGCTTTTTGATTCAATGCATAGGCACAACAATTGAGAAGGTATTCCACAAATAATAATATGTATCTTCGTTTGTCTCCAGTAGATTATTTTGGCTTCAATGATTCGGTTTAGCTGAAATTCACGTCTAAACTGATTACATGCCCATTCTGTAATGCATACATTTTGGTATAGTCTTCACTGTATCCTCCAATCTACATATTTTCCTGTTTTACTAACCCTCTTGGCTCCCAAGTTGAAGCCAAAATTTTGTTGAACAAAGGTAAATCTCACCTGAAAATTGTGTAAAGCCTTTTCATTTGTGCTTGGTAATTTCAGTTCAGCTGCTTGACTACAACTGCATCTTTATTCTTGGTTTTGGGCTATCAATTCTTTTAATATAAGAGTACCCGAGATTGCAGAATTCTAGATGGGCACATCATGGTGGATTGTTATTCCAAAAGGTTGAACTGAGACCTAGCATCCATATCTATACATGTCCGGCTTGGGGAAAAAATTTGTCTTTTCTCCAACTGAAGTAGTTTGTTCTTTGTAGGCAATACCTGCAACAGGTTGTGCTATTCCTGTGAATATTTTCTCTACTTCTATACTTGCCAGCGAATCTCAAGCTATTGAATAGAAGAATGAAGCTTCTAGAAACAAGTCCATATGTACATTGCATAAAAAAATACAAAAGATTTAACCTTTAATTAATAGTAGGTCCTTTGCCCTACGTATATATACATGATCTGCTTTACTCTATTCCCTGATTCCTGCCATCTTGGTTAATCTACCGTTACCCTTATTCCTATGCTCCTTTTTTTGTTCCCACATCATGTCACGCCGCCTCCTTTTCTTGGCCTAGCATAGCATTTGTTTGAGTCTAAATTTGTACTACAAAATAAGAATACAATTCAGAATTCAATACAGGGAGACCATTTATACAGGTAGGGAAAAAATGATTCCACATTTTTTAGTTTGATCTGTGGTAAAATTTATAATTTTTCCCAGGTCATAGTTCAGAGTTTTGAGGTAAGTTGTGCCAAAGAATCAAAGACCAGGCCTTCAAAGTTTACAAAGCAAGGCAACGTCCAAACACAATACAAGATGGCTTCAATTGTGCAGGCTCTCCACAGTATAGTGGGAAACACCGATGCACAATTATTGCACAGGGCTATGATGCTATGTTTTCTTGGTAAATTCAATTACATGCTCTGTACGAAACCGACGGACCTGTGCTGTCAACGGCTGAACCGAAATTCAGTTACCGAATTCAACTTTGTGCAGTCATAAAAGAAAGTCTGAAAGGTTCAGTTACGGCCAATAATATCCGATATGTACCATGACCATTGTGCGGTTCCATATTAGTATCAATGTTTGGCGGGTTCAGTGATTTGGCTGATGCAAATTTGGGATCCTGCTATTCCACTATACATGGAGTTTTAAAAGAAATAGTACGAGTTATTACTGATTTTCATGTCTGTTGTCTCATTGCTACTAATTATGTTATTTGCACATAATATAATATTAGAGTGAAAACATTTTTGAAATAATAGTGACGTGCACTTTGCCCTCGCTGCTTTGCTGCTGGTCACTTTTTTGTTCATGCGAGGTAACGTTACCTACCTCTAAGAGGGTTATTTGGAGACACAGAAACTCGATTGATCAGCACTAAATGGCAAACCAGTGCAGGTATTAATCTGCTGTTACTCCTGTTGCAACAAATATCTCTAAAATAAACTGCCTCATAGCGATCATTTCCTCTATAACATGCTGCAAGTTAACTTTTTTAAAGTTAATGGCAGCTGACAGCTGATGTTCTTATGCAGGGCATTGTCCTGAATTAAAAAGGATAGCACATCATTAGGTGGATGTCAAAGAAACTGGAGCGCATTTTCACTTCCAAAATTTTGTTCAGTTTGTTCCTTTCCATCCACTCTAAAAGATTGCAGATTGTGATTAAACTCCAACTACCAGTGCTCATCAATTTTAATATATCCACTATATTTTACTGTTTTTATGGCTGCACTTATATATATCAATCGCAGCTTCCTAGCCCGCGCAACTGCGCGGGGTTCCTGCTAGTTAATATCTGATAATCATATATTGCACGACATGCAATTGTTATCATAAAAATAGAAGTAGCTAGGCTGGCAAATTGATAAAATAGTTGTACATGCTAATATGCACATGAACTGTATTCTCAACCAGGATAGCATATCCATATAATTAAGTCAAGGAAATTTGGAACAAGAAATATAATGGATTCGATGTGTTTTACAGTCAGATTCCGAAAAATAGACTGCGCTAGGTTGTTGGATGTATGGACGGACTAATTAAGAAGTGATGCGTTTGCTGTCCCAATGCAAACACAGGTTAAAAACCGGAGAGATCTCCAAAGTGATTACTTCTTCAAACAAGAAAAATGCACTGGTAGTCATCAAATAACAGCAAAAAAGTGAGTGGGCAAAGTTAAACAGCTGGTATGCCAAGGCTCCATAAAAAGGTTCTGCTGCTTTGCCTGTAATCAAAACCTTGCAGAGTTCGGATGCAGTGTTCTGCTACTTCCAGCTAGTTGTGTCCTCGGAGTATGTTCTAATTACTACTCTTTTCCACTTTAGTATTGAACAATAGTGTGAGTAGAACCAATGTTCGATGGGTGGCTTCAGAAGATTTTAGTAGTACAACTGTAGAAGCAAACAATACTGGACTGCCAGAAAGCATAAAAAATGAACGAAAAATGTCAGCGAACTCACCTTCCAGCCCGAGCATCCATCCTGGCCTCCCGGCATCCTTCACATGTGGCCGCTAACGATCTACCAGAAGGCAGATTCCTGCTTGGACTTGGCACCAGCTAGCAGCACCGCGAAGCCCCGTTCGTAGGTTCCTCCCGCCTGACCCCGGGCACCGCCACCATGGCCTCCGGCGGTGCGGCCAAAGCAGTACGGGACGACCCAAGCCGAGTCCCTCGGGAGCTCATCTCCGGTGTTGCTAGTTTTTCCACCGGGAGACCTGCGGGACCGCGTCCGTCCGTCCGTCCGCGGGTTAGGCAGGGCTGTCGCCGGCCGGATCCATTTTTCCACCTGCTGAAACTCCGGCGCGGGCTGAAACGGGCCGGACATCACAACCCGCTGCAATTGCAATCAAACTGATGTCCAGTGATGTTTTCGAGCCCATCGTAAAATAGGAGATCCCGCAGCAGCCCAGTGCCATAACCCAGCACCATATAATGCTCAGCACCATATCAAAAAATCATATAAAAAATAAAATTCCAAAAGATTATCCAAATATTTGTACATAGAAAATAATACATTGAAACCCTAAAATCTAATTTCATCTTAGAAGATTCTTGGAAAATATGAAACTAATTTTAGTTTTTTTTTTTTCTAAATCATGCTCTATCTTATTTGAATGTGCTTATTTGCTAGTAAAAGCTCTCATTATCTTTTATAGTTACTCGATGTTGATCAACCAATTACACAGAAGCGTCGTCAGGACTACGTACGGCAGGGTGGACGTTGGTCCCCTACCATGGCTAATTTTTCAAAGTAGTTGTTTAGCCTGCTTGGCTACATGTACCCTACCACAGATGCAATCTTGATGATGCTCCACTCGCACTTCTACGTAGTCTGGATGATAATTACAATAGATAACGAAAAAGCTTCTACTAATTACCGAAATGTATCCATAAAGATCTAAACAATTTCAAGTTAAGATTATAAGATAGGGCATAATTTTAGGGAAAAACTAAACTAGTTTCATAATTTTAAGGTAAAAAACAAATTTTCTAATATTAAACCAGATTATAGTATTTTAATTGCATTATTTTTTCATATAAAAATGTATTTAGATAAACTTTAACAAATTATTTTTGAATTTTTGGTGATTTTTTAAAAAAATATTTATGGTCCGATTTACCTCCCTGGCATTACCTCTTGATGTGGTGCCACATCAACAAATTCATCATCAAAACTATCAAAGTTGCAAATACAAACAGTTTTTAAAGTGCCACATAATCGGACGGTCACGAGAGGTGAGGAATGTAAATTGAACCCTTTCTATTCCCAAGCACTATAAAATTTCTCCCCTTTTTATGCAAACACACAAGTTGTTATTTGCCGGTACGTGAATACCAATTCTTGGACAATATCGAGCTTGCTGAAACTAGACCTAATAAAACTGAAATGTGTAACAAACGTTAGTTTCAGAAACGAGAGGAATGACACAGTTTTTTTTTTTTTTTTTTTTTTTGATCAGAGGAATGACACGGTTAGTTTCAGAAACAAGAGGTCCCGAATTCAGAGCGAGCCAGTACAGCCTCGCACAACCACTGAACCACATGCCATCGTCGTCGTCATGTAACGGTAATTTCGTGCTCCGGCGGCTCCGTCCGTCACTGGCCGTCCTCCAACGAAATCCGGGACAAATTCGAAGCCCCGTGCGGTGCGTACGTGCGCCGGAGTAAAGGCAGCTCTCTGCCTCTGGCCGCACACGTCCGTCGTCCTCGGTGGCCGCCGGCTGGGTGGAGTTGGAAGGTGGAAATCCCAAACGCTTGCCATAAATACGCCAATCCCGCCGGCATTGATTGCGCGACGGACACGCTCGCCCGTTAATTCCGTGCCGCCCTTCGCCTCTTTCAAATTCCAATCCCCCCTCCATTTTCTTCTCTTCCTTCCAAACCAACACGAGCGCGGAGCGGAGCAGGAGTACTCCGGAAACGACAGCGAGGAGCGGTGGAGAGTAGAGGGAGAGAGAGACGTCACCGGCGGCCCTGCTCTGCTCTTCCCGATGCACGCGTGCTTCCATGGCGGTGGCGGCGGCGGCAACAGCAGGATCACCAAGTCCGTCGGCTTCATCGCCAAGAGCGTACGCCGCCGGACATCCCAATCGCTCCCCTGCTTTCTGCTCTATGTAATGTCGTGTCCCGTCGCTTGCGCAGATGAAGGCCCTGTCCCTCCTGAAGGTGAAGGCGGCGGGCGACGGCGACGGGCACCCGCGCGCGCCGCGGCGTCCGCGTCGGCGGCGGCATCGGAGGCGTTCCCCGGAGGCCGAGGAGCTGCAGGACAAGGACGCCGCGGCGGCATCGTCGTCCGCGTCCTCGTCCGCCAAGATCGCGCCGGCGCAGCCGCACGAAGCCGCCGACGGTGACCATGGGAACGATCGCCTTCGCCTCCACCTGGACGAGGAGCGGGGGCAAGGAGGAGCGAAACATGAGCACTGCGACAAGTGCTGCTCGCCGTTGGACGACGGCGCTGGCGACGAGGAGGCCGCCGCGGGCACGGCGGACGACGCGGCGTGTGACGGGGAGTGGGCGGCGGAGCCGGAGCCCGGTGTGCTGATGACGCTGGTGTCGCGCGGCGACGGCACCAACTACCTCCGCAGGATCCGGTTCAGCGAGGAGTACTTCGGCGACACGTGGGCGGCGCAGACCTGGTGGGCGGACAACTGCGACCGCATCGTCGAGCTCTACAGCGTGGTCGTCCAGCCCGACCACCCCTCGCAGGACGACGACGATGACGATCCGGCGGCGCCCGTAACCCCATGCCAATCCGAGGACGACGAGCACCAACGGCAGGTACACGATCGGATTCGATTCGATTTGGTTGGGTTTCCCGCTGTTTCTGAATTCTGATCGCTCGCGCTGTGGGTTAGCCACCTACCACCACCGTACTCATCATCAACTAGTGGCTTGGTACGACAGCAAGGCAATAAAAGATATACAATACCGTCATGAACCATCATGATCAATGGAGCATTTCGTTTCAAATGCTTTGCACATCATTGGTTCTAGACTTGCTGTACTCTCCCAAACCAGCCATCTTTTCGGTGGTGGAGTGCCGTTTCTTTGAAACTGTACACATGGTGATAAATAGAGCGGCAGTGTACCAGCAAGATCTTCCGGTACAAAATTAAACTTCCACTTCCGTGCGTACCAATTGCATAGAATCTAGTTTCGCTGCGCTGCGCCCCTGCCTTTTATACCCAAGGTATCTCACTTAACCTTAGCTGCTAGGCCACTAGACCCCAGCTCTAGCTTGTCGACATTCTAGGTTGGTCCCGACCAACCGTTAGCGTCTTGCCATCGGGTGTGGAACAGCCGAAGTTTGTCGATATTGTGTAACTTTGATATTTTCTATCCTCTTGATGAAAAAATAGGCAACGGCCTGCTCTCGGAAGAAAAAGTGTATGCTTGATTGCTTTCTCCTTCCTGGATCTGGAGATAGTATGGTCCACACTTCTTTTTACATGATGTTATAGTATTTACAAAACATTTGTAACTGAGAGTGCATTGTGTGTGGTTTCCAGGATGGGATTGGGGACCTGGAGTTCTCGGCGTCGTGCTCGGCATCGGCGTCGGGAGGGTCCACCTCCAACTTCTCTGGGCCGTCTAGTGGCAGTGGCAGCGGGTCGGCCAACAAGGTGGACTCCCCAATCCTCGGCCTTGTCACAGAGGCCGACAGCATCACAAGAACAGCCCGGGCGCAGCACAGCCATACAACAATGGAACAATGACAGTGACACTTACCAATATACACTTGTTCGTCCATCTTACCAGAGTACCAGACCATTGTTTCTGACAGTTTTCACAATGCTTAACTTATAGGCTGCATGCTAAGCAGCTAAAGGATGTTTGGAATTTTGGATGAGTGATTGTTTGCTGAAAATGTACAGTATTTACTATTTAGCTCAAGATTTAAACTGAATCATAAGCTCAATAGTCAATCCAATGAAACAGTCTTTTCTTAATTACTTGCTGTTCCTTAGTCCTATGGAATATTCAGGCTTTCGATTTACCAGTCTGCTGTATAGATGAAAAACAGGGGAAATCATCGGCCATACATGGCATAAACTTCCCATGAGCACTCTCAATTCTCAAGTCTCAACACAGGTTCGAATCAAACATTGTATGCACTCCTTACAATTTCCAGGTAATCATGGTGCAAACAAAAGGCACTTGAAAACAACCTATTCTGATATGGTTGGCTGGACTAGACCACAAAGTTCAGTTTGCACTAGTGCAAAGTAGTCTGTTCTGTGACACTAGCCAGAAACATTCTTCCTTCTTGACAATAGTTTCAGACAAAATACTTCTCCCACCTCTGTCGGAGGCAAAGGTGCTGCAAATGGACTGGAGCCTATAGAACTTGACGATATGTTGGCCAACTTGATTTGCTGGTGGCCCACGAGGAGGCTTCGATTGACATGAAGGGGGTTGAGCCGTAGAGTGGTCTCTGTGTCAGTGGCGCTCTGGTGCCCCCAGGCACGCATAAATAGGCCCACCCAGGTGTTTGATGGAGCTGCCGAGATCCCTGTGCTTCCTGGCCTGGATCCTGATCCAGCATCCTGGCCATATGTTCAATTAAGATCAGCAAATGCAGCATGCTGTCATAAATAGTAGTAGTATCAGCAGCAGCAGCATACAGTATGTTCCAGGCACTCATCATTCCGTGAGTTTAGTCTGATGCACGCCGACTGTTGCAGCCAATTACCCAAATCATTATGCCTGACTTCTTTCTTTTGCAGATTGCGGCTTAGCAGCAGCAGCATACAATAAGCCCCATAGCAGATTGCAGGCTCATGTCACCACTGTATGCTCATCACGGTTTCTGCAACACTGTCAGACAATGGCTTCTTTCTTTTATATTTCTTTTTTTTACAGAGGTAAAATCCAGCTTCTATTGAAAGCTTAAGAAGCTGTCTTAGTCAGCACGATTACACCATACAAAGAAAACAGAAAACACTGGGGTTGCCAGTTTACATCAAGAGCAAAAGAGCAACAGGCAATGGCTTCTGCATGGAAAGCCTGCAAATGCCACCGAGTTTCTGCTACGGCATTGTAGTGTATATACTACCTCAACCAGTTACCTCAGATGCGGTTGGGCCTGTCGATCCAGAAGTACTCCCTCACGAAGGCCACGACGATCACGATGTTGGGCACGGTGGTGAGCACCGCGCCCGGCACGGCCAGCGGCGGCCGCACCGTCAGTGGGCCCCTCCGCGCCCGCCGGCGGCGCGCGTAGTCCCAGAGCTCGGAGTCCGCCCACCGCTCGGGCGCCGGCTCGATGGCCGCGGAGGGCAGGAGCGGCGGCGGGAGCTGGAAGGGGCACCGGGACCGCCAGGACGAGGGCGGGAGGCCGAGGCGCGCCACGCGCGGGAGGAAGACGGAGGCGAGAGCCCAGCGGAGGAGCGAGGCGCCGGGGCAGAGGAACGGCGGGTACGATGTGGTGGAGCCCAGACCCCGCGGCGGGCACGGGGCGCGGGAGGCGAGGAAGAGCTGCGAGTGCAGTGACGGCGCGTAGGACGGGTGGGTCAGGACGTGGGTCAGGGCCTCCGCCCGCTGCGACCATGTGGGAGCCGGGACCTGAAGGGCTTCGGCCTTCGCCATGGGAGCAGGGGAGGTGAGGGACGGCGGTGGAAGCCGGAGCCAGGAGCAGGAGGCTGCTGGGGTGATCGTGGATTCGTGGGGCGGGAATTGAACGGTGACAGACTGACAGGATAAGGATGTTTGGAACGCCATGTTCCTATATTTTTTCTGTCAACTAGGTAAATGCCCGTGCGTTGCAACGGGAAAATTAATACCGTGAAAATATATGTATGAACATGTAATGTACTGTTACCCAAAAAACTGCATTGCGAGCCTGATTTTCGGAATATCAATATTGTGCGAGCTTGACAATGTACATCATCTATTTGTTAACAACCAACAAAACAAATAGACCGTACATGTGTTGTACATTAATTTTGTCCTAAGTGTATCATCTGGTAAACCATAATACCGCACATTCTTAACAACACCATAAGGGTACTGACGCAGCAAGCACCAACAATCATATCGTCACTTCAGTTATTCCAGATGTGTTGCAAGTATCCTGCATATAAAAGTTGTTTGTTAATATTTAAAGCTAAAGTATTGTTGACTGTCTTAAAAAAATATGTATGAATACGTGATATTACCTCTTTTATAGAGTAAGAACTTCTTTATAGATATTCTTCGTGAATATATCATTTGCCGGTTTCTTCTTCCCTTTTCCTTTCTCTTTCCCCTTGCTCACATCCTTCTCGAGAGGCGGCACGGCCAGGATCCTAATGTTCGATCTTGCCGTGGCTTTTAATAGTGCTACATATAATTGGCCGTGCGAGAACACTGGTTTCGGCAAGTATACCCCGACGTTAGGGATAGTCTGCCCCTGTGCCTTATTAATGGTCATTGCAAAGCTGAGCTGAATAGGGAACTGCTTTCGCTTAAATTGAAAAGGGAACATCTCATCGTCTGATGGGCATAAGGGTATGTGAGGCAAAAAGACCCGCTTTCCAGCATGTTGTCCCAACACAATTTCTGCGTCTATGGTATTCTTTTGGAACCCCCAAATGATAAGCCTGGTACCATTACAAAGTCCGTTCGCAGGGTCAATGTTCCTAAGCAATATGACTGGACAGCTAATCTTCGGCTTCAACATATGTGGAGGTAGACCATTGGGTGTCAAAGTATTCAGAAATCCCTGAGGGTAGTAGTTGTGTGGATCGTCTACCGCACAGTCAAAGCTATGGTACACCATCTCATCCACATGGAAACGACATATCATCTTCATATTAATCATATCAACCCAGTCGTTCCGTGTAGATAATATCGCTCAAGAGGTGATATAATCTCTGCTTGACATGTTTGCATTGAGCTCAGGGAAGATGCAATCAATTAGAGTATCAAGATCACTATCTTCTCTGGTGTGTGGTATGCATATATCATGAGGAAGACGTATTTCATCGTCACCAGTTGTCTCCTCAAAACCTCCACCGACACGCAGCAGGTAATCTGCAAACCATGGGTCGCTTTTTGCCCTCATGTTACGCACCAGTTTTAGATGCCGCATAGAATTCCAAAGGTACGACATTCGTAGTGAGGCACCGAATACTTGAGCCCTCGACCCTCTTCGAACAATAGGAAGAACCTGTTTGAAATCTCCACCGAACACCACGGTCTTCCCTCCAAATGGTAGCTCAGGTCGTTCCATTATATCACGAAGACTATTGTCCAGCACCTCGACACCCTGCCTCTTTGTCATGCTAGCCTCGTCCCAAATTATAAGAGATGATGCTCGAAGAAGCTTGGCAGTACCACTCTGCTTTGTGAAGGTACAGAAGACCCATCATCAACGGTGAGGGGAATCTTGAAGCGCGAGTGGGCGGTTCTACCACCAGGCATTATTGAGGCTGCAACACCAGATATTGCTGTTGCCACAGCAATCTTTTTCTGACTGCGTATAGTAGCGAGAAGGGCTTTATACAAATAAGTCTTGCCGGTCCCGCCAGCACCATCCACAAAGAAGAGACCCCCATGTTCGGTATCAACTGAGGACATAATCTCATCGTATGCAGCCCGCTGCTCCTTATTAAGGGTGTCCGAAAGAGCCACATCAACCTCGTTAGCCTCTATGCTAGCCTCCTCAAAAATCTCTCTAGGAAGATCAGAAAAGACATCATATGTGCTGTCGATATCGGGAAGTGGGTACATCTTTATATCCTTCTGCATTGATTGTAGCAATTTTTGAATATCTATAAGGACCATCTGCTCCACCATAAAGGTGGACTGATTATTGCGCTTGTAGTCCTCTGACATTGCCTTCTTGTGTTTCTCCCACAGTCCAAACACATCGCTAGGCTCACAAAATACCAATATTGTTGCAAAGAGCCTTCGTAGCGCATATGGCATCATCCACTCAGTTGCCTCGATAAGACTCTCATCCAGCGTGTTGTCCTTTTCGATTAGGCTCCCTTCTTTCTAAAGCTTCATAGAAGGTTGGTAGGACTACACCGTCAATGGTCTTTAGACACTCAAAGGAGGTTGCACCTGCCACGTTGTTCAGGAGAACCCTAAGATAATAACGCTCCCCCTCAGCTGGATTGGCAGACACAATTCTTCCAATCTGTCGTAATGTATCACGACGCACCCTCTCTTTCCAAAATTTGCCTTGTGCTTGCCACGTATAGAATTCAGGAAAGTCCCAATACAATATACCTCTAGCTCTTTCATCCTGCTCTATTCATCTTGAAGTACGTTGTAAGCATTGACTTCTCAACACCCGGACGATTAAGCACTCGTTGAACCCCCCTCATGCTTTGGTGAAATGACACCATGTGCATGTCCGAAAGATGGAGTTGCAAGGACAAAACCGCAGGATACCTGTCACTCAAATCAAAACCGTATATCCTCCATAAGGCTTCGGAGGGGTTACCCATCCGCATCTCTATATTGTTTTATCTCATCGATGTTCCCTTCATTATCCTCCTTGTCGTCCTCTCTCACCGCCATAGAGGCCCGATCATGACCCTTGTAGATGTACTTAAATAGATACTTGGTGCCTTGATGCTCCCACATGCCTCAACATTGATGTGGCAAATTTAACAGCAGAGGGAGATATGGGTTATAAGGCACAACCCATCTATTGTCAAGCTCGTGGCCGGAACCTTTTCCGTTCGACCATCTTCACGCCGTCTATAAACCGGGTATGAATCCTTGCCTTATACGGTGGCCGGACCTGACACGTAAAGGTCGAGGGTAATGGTTCTTGCAGATTCACAACCCTTTGTGCATGGACAATTGCGATTAAGCACTCCGCAAAGGGCCATGCATCATATGCTTGGTAACCATCTTATACAAGACATGGTATTTCTTCTTGTTCGGGAGCTCACTGAGATGATGAGAGATCATATTGCTCGGGCACATGATCTTGTACTTTCTATCCATGATTAGCAAAAATGTGCATGTGGCGCACCCCCCTCTTCCGAACTCCACGACATACACATGCGTCCGGACCTTTCCAAGGATATCTTTTTTAGTAGCTTATCCTTTAGCTATTCTAGTTTTGCTTTGAAGACCCGAACAATAAGATCCGGACGATCCCCGTGGCGTCCGTCCCGTGGTAGAGTTCACGCTTGATCTCGTCCCCGCCGGGTTACATGTCATAGTGAGGAAGATGTCCGGGTTTACCAAACCTCCGTACCAAAGCCATGGCATCCATGTACCGACACCTCATGTCACGTGGGCCGCCAATAAATGATGAAGGCATCATTGTCCGCTTTCCAACAGCTTCTGATCTACCTTCACCGGCGTGCAAGCTATCCACCAATCCTTGGTACAGGTCGGCCCTAATATCCGTCTGATGGTTGCGTATATAATCTAATCGAGAGCTCTCGATCTTGATGTATGTGTCGACTGCAAATTGTTGAATAGACGTTTGCCATAAAGTATGGGGTTAAATATTCCAGGACGCATCTGAAACTTGTAGCAGTAGTAGTCACGCACAGACACACAGTCTACCAGGGGAGTCTACACAAAATAGGCATGAATTAGAGTTGCTTGTAGAATAACCATAGAGGTGCATGGATGTGAAGTATTAATAAGAAGAATAACAAACCTGTTTCTTCTTCTGACCCACTACGAGCCTTCTGTAGGGCACGGTACTCCGCGACTTCTTTCACACTAACTCCTTTCTTTGAAATATCCATGTGCCACCCAAGCTCACCCTTCGGGAAGAATAGAGGGTATGAAAGAGCATCATAACATCCATGATATGAGCGGATGCCGTGCCTACTTCTATCTTTCCCATGTAGGACAATACTATTCTGGAACTGACCAAGAAGTTCGCTTCCCTCAACCCAAACAGTAGCCACCTCTGAAGCTGATGGCTCGTTATATCTTCTCTGATCCATTCTCTTGTCAAGGTTTAGTTCGATACAATAGTCCTCAAGGTCTGCAGCCTGGCCCAAACTCCTAAGATTTTGCAAGTATGGGTTATCACGAAGGATGGCCACAAGCCTATCAATGACTTCCTTGTCTTTCTGGCTTTGCTCTTCACGACATCGTCGATAGCGGTGCTCAAGGCTTGATCGTCATCGTAGAAGTAAAGCTCAAGATGTCTTGGCTCCTGACCATCTTCTTTGCCAAATGACCTTATGTTGTGATAGATCTGCCGCAAGACCCGAAGGTGTATATGCCACTATTTCTTATGCTTGCGGTAGCGCTATCGAGGCGACAATATAGAGTAGTGAAAGAGAAATGGCCATTGAAAAACCTAATGTTGTTACGAAAGTGCCTAGCATCTGAATCATTACTTGACCAAAGCCTCACAAGCTCATTAGGTATCTTTGGTTCCTTGAGCTCGACCTTTCCACTGCGACAACAGAACCTAGGGGGTTCATGCTCAAACCTTTTCGCATTGCAGTACTTGCAATTTGCGACAGGTTTTAGCATATGAGTATCTGTAGGCATGTTACTATACACCTTTTCATATTGGTCAGGTACTTCAGGGATAGAAGCCGTGTCTTCCTCAAGGTCATTGTCTTGGACATCATCATCTTGCACATCTAAAATGACATTAAGTCACAATAGTTTAGATTAAGTAGTGGAAGATTTCATTCTATTCAATATTTCAAGGAAATACCCTGCCCAACAAAAAGATGTCCCTCGTCCTCTTCCTCATCCTCTTCAAATATATCTCCTTCATCATCTATGACCGTCAAAAGATACGTGAGTCGGTAGAAACCACGGGTACAAATAAACAAAGTAGTTGAAGTAGTTTATAGAATAATAGAAAATATTGTAATTACCACTATCATCAAATAGCGGTGTCGTCGATGCCGTTGATGTAGGCTGGAGGTTAGGTCCCATCATTTCTGATAATCAATGATCATGGTTGAGTAATTATAATGTGGTATATAATAATATAGGTGGCCTAAGTTGGATAATGAGGCATCAGTATACCATTGTTGGTCAAGACCGACCAAGCAAGAGTGTATTATCATTTGGGTGTTCTTTAGCCATGCATTCACAATCATCAAATAGTGGTGCCGTCCGGTGTGGCTGATGTAGCCCTGGATATTGGGTCCTACCCTTTCTCTTAATCATAGAATGACCATGGATCGGTTAGATATAATATGATATATAGGTCGCCTAAATGGGATATGAGGCATTAGTATTTACCGTTGTTGGTCATGACTGATTGAGGCAAGTGAGTGTTAACATCAACTCGGTCTTCAGCCATGCAATCACCATGTTTATTAGATGTCCTTGTGTTTGAACCAATGCGACGCTCAAACATCGTGTTACGATTGCTCAACAACGCATGTCTTTGTCCGGATGGAACATTTGGCCTTGGCTTCATATGGCCAGGCGATAACCCATTGCATCCTTCATCTTCCTCCTCATGGGGAGGAGGAATATAAAGTGGTGTTGCACTCAACTCGGTATAACCCAATCACTGGATTTTGGTCTACATGCGCCCGTAGTGGGCCACACAACCTCGAAATATATAGTGGGTTCTCCATGGCGATAGACCTAGGATGTAGAGTGTCCTTCCGTGTCCCTCTTAGCTTCCGCATAGAGTTTCTAGACGCGTCCTTTCGTGTGGGCACCATAGAATGCAACCGTTGTTGTTCTTGCCTAGCCTTCCTCTGGTCGTGTCATCTTAAAGTACCGGTCCCTCCAATACGCCGCTCCTCGACCCTTTCTGTTTTTTTTGTGGTTGATCGGGTTGCCTGAATCGGGTCTATGCTGTGTTTTTATTTGTTCTGCTAGATTACAGAAGGGCACATATTGTAAGAACATCCATTAGTTATTAGATTATCATGAACAGTAATTGGGTTGCCCACTACACTTTTTTTCAAATAGATAACATTTATGAAGAAAACAATGTACCTAGGTTTAGATCAGGTGATGCATCAGTCAAGTCAATTATGCCACTTTGATCTTTACATTTAGCTAAGCAGTCATCTACACATATATAATAACATGATATTAACCTTGGCCTCGGCATTATACACAAGAAAAAAAATAATTAGTATAGGAACAAAAAAACAAAATGGTACGTTTGTCATCTTTATCAATCTGGACAGGTTGGTATGAGTCATTCCGATATAGCCAGTCACTATCTTCATAGCCATCAGAGTTTTCCTTGTTTAATTCAACCCCAACACCTGTATAAATAATAATAATAATAATAATAATAATAATGATATTATAGCTATACAAGAACAAATGTTAAAATTTGTTTGCGGTGGACCTCTCGCCCCAGCAGCTAGTGCAGTTTCTGCCTTTCTCTATGATACTTTTCTCTGCGTTTTTTTGTTTTTTTCATCCCTTTTTTCTCGAGTCATTGCTGCATGTCGTGCCTTTTCTCTTTGCCTTTTTCGCTGCACACATTCATCAACTTGTGCCTGTGAATTTGATGCCGCCTGACCACCTGTTTGAAAATTAGTTGATTGACATTTTCTTAATTACCACAAATAATGCAAGTGAAAACGTGCTTGGACATGCATATATTATAAACAGTTACCTCCATTGACAGTGTTTGTCAAGTCTTCAAATGGTAAACGACCTTCATTATTTTGCATAGGCTCCATTGTGATGAAACTGAACACAAAATTAATCCCTAGCTTGAATCAGAAATTACTCTCATGCGCTACTCTCTGTACTGTATATATCTATACTCCAGGGAAAAATTATATAAGGAAAATATCAACCAAACTAATTTTATTATCAAACTCGTCACTGACAACAGTGGTCTCGACATCTCTCTCTTCTCTCTCTCTCTCTCTCTCTCTCTCTCTCTCTAGTACTGGAGTTTTTTCTTTTTCAGGAACAATATGCCTCTGTGTATCAGAAAAGATTCAATTTATGAACTACAATTTCAGTCAACATAATTCAAAGGAAACAAATTTTATCTAACAAAATCTTAGTGTGTAATATTAATGTAGACATGGTAGATGATATTTTGTTGGGTCATCAAAAACCTTCCCAAGCAACACACTACTCCTGGAAAAGGCTCCACTCTCTTCAGCATATTTCAAATGAAAAAAGGCTCCAGTCTCTTCACCATATATCAAATGGTAATAGGCAAGTTTTGCACTTATTGATCTAGAATTCAGAGAGTGGTGCAGCAGTGTAGGGAATATTGTTAATGACTGCGAGTGAAAATTCCAAGGCACAGCTGTGTAGGGAATATAGAAAATAGAATATGGGTTTTGCTGGAACATGAACAGTAAGGCATGCCGGATCATGAATGGGAGCGAGGCAAAACCTGGATTGTTGCTAGGGTGATCTGCAGCAGTGCGGCAGCCACAAGTTGGACACTCAAAGCTGCAGCAGTCAGCACCAGCAGAGAAGTTAGAGAGCAGAACCTTGCTATTTAATATTCATAAAAAACTCGCTGAAAAAGAAATCTATATGGCCAAAAAGGAGCAGCACACAAAGGAGCTGTTAGTTTCTTCATGCTGGTGCTGACTGCTTCTAATTATATATTCGTTTGCAAGACACAAAGGAGCAGGAAGTAAGAAAGGGAAAGACAGCTCTTGTATCTACTGATCTACTGAGAGGGGATCTGGTGCAGAGTGCTGTTAGTTTTCTGAAACACTCAAAAATAGTAGGTGTAGCTGAAGCATCAACCTTTGAGCTCAGACTATATAAAGAGTGCATTTTTCCTCACTTCTGGATTTCACATCCACCTTACTATTCTGTAGTCCCTAATTAAACTGTGAGGACAGCTGTGTGCATCTATGTGTGTGTCAGACAATGAGCAAGGCCAGAGAGAGCTTTCAGGTTGTGGCATGAGCTATGCGTCATGTTGTCAACATTGTAATGCTGAATAGTAGTTCATATACCTGTCTTCTTGGTGTTGGTTGGACCGTGCTTTAGTTTTTGCTTCCGATGATTGATGCACACTAAGGTCGATAAGTGGGGCGTGGTTGCTAGATCCTTCAAACTGAAAAAACATTCAGATTCAGCAACTGAAAACATTCAGATTCAGTTAGTGATTCAAAATCACATGGACATGTATACACACAGAACATACACTAAGGTTGATTCCAAATTGATAATCATGACAGTGTCATCAGATCCAAACTCCAAGATTCAACATGTTGGAATGTGCCGTTGTCTATACTCAAACATCTTCCATATGGACTTCTTGTCTGCAGCAGCATAAAAGAGGAGAAAATAGAGGCAGGAAAAAGAACCAAAGAATCAAGAGTCCAATTTCAGTAGGCACCCACGTCCCACAAAACAGGAAGCTGCAATTAACGGGGAATTATAGGAGACATCTAACCACCCTCAACCAGTAGATGGGATAATTAACCCTCAACCAGTAGATACAAGACCAAGTCTCAATAATGACGCTGATTTTCAAACAAATTCCTAATCTTGAGCCATAACCAAGCACCCTAAAACCACACGTAGACAAATCAAAGTAGCAGAAAGACATGAAAGAGACTTGAACTGCCATCTGCACTACCAACAAAATCCAATCGGCTACTCTAGCACGCAGCAGGGGCAAGGTCATGTGTGTACACCCAACAAATTTTGCCAAAACACCCAGGTTAGTAGGCATAATACATGCATACACTTGTGAGTAGGCTGTTCGGGTGCTCAGTTTTGCACGGAAGGGAACAGAAGGGGCAGCATACCTTGAAGTGCTCGTCGCCGGCAAAGGGCTCGAACCCGACGAGACCTGGGCACCTGGGAGGGCGGCGGCGGTCCCAAGCAAGGGCGTGGCTCCAGATCTTCGTCTCAAACTGGGAAGGAACCGCGAGGCGGAGCTGGTGGACGCCCGCTGCTGGATTGCGGCGGCGTCGAGGTGGAACAGGTGGACGCTCGCGTGCAGCGTCGAGGCAGCAGGGCAGGTGGACGCCCGCGTGCTGGGTTGCGGCGGCGTCGAGGCGGTGGCGTCGAGGCGGCGGGCAGGTGGACGCCCGCGTGCTGGGTTGCGACGGCGGCGTCGTGGCGGCGGCCGGGTGCGCCGGGTCGGAAGATCGGAGGGAGCTCGAGGATGGGGAGCAGGGTCAAAGGGAGCTCGGGGCTCGAGGCTGGGGAGCAGGGTCAGAGAGAGCCCGGGGCTCGGGGCTCGAGGCTCGGCAGAGACAGGCAGCGTGGCTGGGAGTCGTGCGCGAGAAGGATAAAAGATATTGGAGTGCCGGAGGACTGGTATTGGGCAGGGCGTAGTCCTGCCGTGTGGACGATAACCATAGGCGTGTTTTAGGAGTAGAGAAATTAAATTATTTTGTGAAATTTCTGCGTGACAAACAGGCCTTAAGCAGCATTGGCCGCGAAACCAGAAACGCGTATATGTGCTCATAAATAAATTTAGCTCTACTGATTCCAAAAAAAAAATGCCCTATCGCATATACTTGAGTATACTATATAGCATATGCCAACTTTACTGGAAACAAGAACGGTGTTGATAAGTCTCGGCGCCTTGTGCGACTCGAGTAAGGGTTCTCGCGGCCAGGGTTTTGGTCTCTCCTCTCCCTCCACTTTGCCTGATCGGATCTTCCCCCCCAAGTTTCGATCCAGAGTCCACCATCCCATTCATCGATCGTGTCCAGGTCAAATCTCTCTGTTACGGAGCCCAGCCTAATTCTCTAGCCTTGTTTGTTTTTCTCCTGGTCGCGGCGTCGCGGGTAGGGTTCGGCACGAGTGTCCCCATGGATGATCGTGCTGACAATGTGGCTGGGTTGATGGAGAAGTTAAAGCTGACGGCGTCGGAGAAGAAGTGTGTGAAGTTTGGTGGATCAGGAGGGGGATCAGGTGGAAGGAGAGATCCCCAGGCAGTGGGGAAGGTTTTGTCGGATAAACCGATACGTGCGGATGCCCTAGAAGCCGCTTTGGGAAGAATTTGGTGCCCAGCAAAGGGGATCGAGTGCAAGGACCTCGGCGAGAACCGGTTCCTGTTCACCTTCTTTCAGGATTCGGGGAAGAGAAGGGCTATGGAGGATGGTCCTTGGATGTTTGGTAAGGATCTTGTCATTATGTCAAACTTCGATGGGGCAAAGACAGTAGATGAGATCGTTTTTACGTCCATCCCGATCTGGGTGAGGGTGTACAAATTACCCCTGGGACTAATGAATAAGGAGGCGGGTGAGGAGATTGGGGAGATGGTGGGAGAGGTCTTGCAGATAGATGCAGATGAAAATGGCATGACCTTTGGTGAATGCATGAGGATCAAAATCAGACTAGATATTCGTAAACCTCTCATGAGAGGTGTCATACTAGATCTAGGGAATGAAGGGGAGGAGAGGAAGTTGTGGTGCCCCCTAAGTTATGAATTCCTCCCGGATTTCTGCTACACTTGTGGGCTCATTGGTCATACGGATAGACTCTGTGAGAAGAAGCTGATGAAGGGAGAAGTCCAACAGTTCTCAAGAGCTCTCCGGTTCATCCCTAAAAAAGAAGGGTGGGTGATGATAGTGGGCTGAAATTTGAAGGAAAGCATTCCCAGTTACCATGGATGGTGAATAGGGGAGGAAGAGGGAGTGGTGATCTGGCAGGAAGTAGAGGGAACGGAAGTGGCAAAGGCAGTGATGCAGCCAGCTGGAGGAAGTCGACAGGGGGAGGAAGCTCACAACAAACTGCTGGGGGACAGGAATCGGAGGCATCCAGCCCCCTAAAACTCCCAGCAAAGAATGCCCCTTTGATATCAGGGAAGAAGCTCTCATTTGAAGATGGAAAGAACTCTGATTCTGGTGCCTATAGTGGGGGCTCGAAGAAGGATAAAGAAGTGTCTGAGAAGGAGGATGAGGGGCACGGAAACAGAGCCATGCAGGAGGCTGTTCAGGTGATGGTGGATGAACAAAAGGGAGCTGATGGAAAGGGAAAGGGAAATAAAAGTTTCAAACGCAAACCCAGAGCTGATACTGGGGCTGTGCTGGAAAAAGAAAAGATGAAGGGTGAGGGGAAAAAACGAGGGAGACAGGAGGGTGAGGATATGGATGTAGATACCCAGAAGAAAATGAAGCAGGGTAAGACGAGTGGGGAGAAGGCAACATCTGAGACCATAGATGATTTGTTGGCGGGGCCGGCGAACCGGTCCTGCGATCACCAATGAAGATCATTGTTTGGAACTGCCGGGGGTTGGGAAACGCCCCGGCAGTTCGAGGGCTTCTGAATTGTCAGAAGTCCGAGGAAGCCGACGTTCTTTTCTTGTCTGAAACAAAAATGGACGAGAGGAGAATGCAAACGATCAAAAGAAAACTGGGGTTGCAAAGCACGGAGGTGGTGGACTGTGAAGGACAAGGGGGGGAATTGCAGTGTTGTGGAGGAGGGGGATCGATCTGGTACTGCGAAATAAATCAAAGTACCACATTGATATGGAGGTCTTGGTGACAGGTGGAGCGAACTGGCGGCTGACGGGGGTGTATGGTGAGTCCAGGAGTGACATGAAGCATAAGACGTGGGAGATGATGGCGGAGCTCTCATCTCAGCACACGCCAATGATGCCATGGTTGTGTGCTGGAGATTTTAATGAAATCTTATTCCAACATGAGAAGGAGGGTGGTGTGCCTTGGTCCCAAATATACATTGATCGGTTTAGATCAGCATTAGAACTGTGTGAGCTTCATGATCTAGGTTTCACAGGGGATGTATTCACATGGCGAAACAAGCAAACAAAGGGAAGTAGCTCTATAAGAGAACGTTTGGACCGAAAGCAAAGAGCAAATGCGAGTGGAGAGGTGTGTACCCGCTGGTTCATGTCAAAAACGGGGATCAGTACCACTCAGATCACCGTCCTGTTATTATATCCATAGATGGTCTGATGTGTAACACCCCCGGTGTTACGTTAGCCTAAACCTGCCATGTCATCATCATCATTACATAAGCATTCATGATTAGCAAACCCTAATGAAAATGATTAAAATGAGTTTACAATTCTAGGGTGTTGTTTGAGCTCTTTTATATCGTATGCGTATGTGCATGTCCTTAAATTCCACTCATAATTTTACTTTTATAAAAGTGATCAACTAAAAGCAATCTTGGTATGCACAAGTGCTTGGCTAACCCTAGCTTACACCCTAACCAAGTTTTATAAGTCAAATGATGTAAAAGAAAGAATCAAAGTTGAATTCGGAATTCGAATCCCAACCCTAACCCTAGTTGGTTAAGTGTTGGAATTTGAATATTAATTTCAATTTTGATGAGCTAACCATAATTAATTTTATAAATAAAGTTGCTAACCAATGGCACTATTTCAAAGTATGAAGTTTGTACTTTGAAGGTGTTCTATTGGTTAGGTTTGAAAAGTGCCACAACATCATTAATTAATTGCCCAAAATTTCAATTTGAAAATCCTTTTCAAAATCCAAAATTCAAAAAGCCTTTTTGCCCCTTTTATAATTTCATCTCAAAATATTCAAAATTTGGGAAAACTCCAAAAATACAGTTTGTGCATCTCTTTGAGCTCTACAACTTTGGTATACAAAGTTTTTCAAGTTTTTAAATAAAATTTTAAATTATTTCAAAAGTTCTTTAAACCGAAAAAGTGTCCCCTTTTGAATTTTAAACTCCAATTCAAAAATTATTTGGTTTCATGAAAAACTTCCTACATGAAAGTTGTAGATCATGAGAAATGGAACAAATTTTATTTTTGGAGATTTTCATCTTTTATTCAAAATTCAAAAGTAATTTTGAAATCCTTAAAATTAAGGTTTTGCCCTCTTTTTGAATTTGAAATTCAAATTCAAAATCCATTTGAAATCTGACAAAACTTTCTAAATGAAAGTTGTAGAGCATGAATTTTGGAGCAATCTGTATTTTTGGAATTTTTGAACTTTTATTCAAAATTTTGGAGTAATTTGAAAAGGGAGGGAATGAGGTGGCTAGTTGCTACAGTACCCGAGGGGGGAATTGGGCTTCTCCTTCGCCCATGCCGACCGGGCCGGCAGGCCATCGCCGTGGCCTCTCTCGGCGGTTCCCGGTTTTCCCCAGGGCGCCAACCAGCACACCATCATCGTGAAGCTCCTAGCCAACTCACCGTTCCATCTTTTCTCTATAAAAACAACGCATTGGCCGTCGCCACCCTCTTTTTGTTCTCTCGAGCTCGCCGGCCACTCTCTGTCACCAGCCCAAATTCATCGTCGTGGAACCAGCACCGTCCAATTGCTCGCGGAGGGAGCTCCGCAAGTTCGTTGCGCACCCTCTGAACCAAATCCTAGACTTTGACATCCACCGTATCGTCCGAGCGAGGTCATCTTCTTCGCGTCCCCGACCGCGGCCGCCGAGCTCGCCTCCACCACGGTCAAGCCCTCTACTTTGCCTCCTCGACAATCCAACCCGAAGTCGTGTCTTGGTGAGCATCCTCGAGCCTCCTAAATCCCTGTCTCGATCCATCCGAGCTTGCAACGGCGAGCAGCCGCGCCACCGTGCCATCATCCGCCTCGGCCGCCACGCTTAGTCCGGTGAGGTGCAGGGGCCGTGTATCTTGTTGAGTGTGGTTCGATGAGAGGAAGTCGCTGGGGTAGTTGGTTGCGTCGGAGAGGTTGTCGCCGCAAGAACGGCCGCCCGCCGCGCCTGCCCCCTGCTTTCCCATCGGAGAAAGGAGGAGGAGGAGGAAGAACCGACAGTGGGGTCACCCGCCGGCCGAGAGAAGGGAGAGGGAGGAGCCGCAAGCGGCGCGCACCAGCGTGGGCCGGGCAGGCCGCATGGGCCGCCTCGGGGCCGCTACCGTGGCCTGCAAAGGAGGGATTTTGGTTTTTCTTTTTTTTTTTTGAATTTCAAATGCTGAATTTCATCTTTTTGTTGGAATTTAATTTGGGCAACTAAAAATGTGAAAAATATATATCTGTGATCCTTGAGTGATGCTTTACCTAGGAAAAATGCTAACTCTGTTTTTCCAATAAAAATTATTTGTTCTATAATTTGCTCTTTTAATTGATAAATGCAACTTCAATGATTTTTAATAATTAAAATATAAGTCCAAAAATCATGAAATTTGTTTTGTGTGCTAATTAGATGCTAATGATTTTTAATTATGAAGTTTGATTAGATTTTGACTATTTTTTTGTATTATGCTTAATTAACCCTTTAATTAATTAATGTTTAATTAATTAATCATGTGGTTAATTAGGGTTTAATTAATCTCCAATTAGCAAGTTAATTAGTGGCTTTCAACGACTGTAAAAATGGTCAATAAATTAGTAATTAACCTTAATCACTATTAGGGTTGCTTGATTTGAGATTGAGTGATGACCCTAGGTCATTAACCCTAATGACCTTCGGCATTTTAGGTTGATTGCGTATCGTTAGTCCGTCGTCGTCGACGCTAGTTATACCTTCTTAGTGCAACTATACCATGAAGGAAAGTTGTACTCAAGATAGGTTAACAATCGTTGCATCATTATCGCATGTTCCTTTTGTTACTGCATCGTAATCATGCATCTCAATCGTGTAGTTGATCCGACTCCCGTCCCGGAGGAAGGTTATCAGTGTAAGAAGGTTGGTCCCGATCTCGGCAGTGCCATCGCTGCTCCTAACTTCGTCGAGCCCCAAGGCAAGCCCCGGATGCATACAAACCCATCCTTGTATTTTGAAAAGTTTTTATGATTTCATGTGATGATGCAATGCATTAGGTGTAGGAGTTGTGTGATATCCTACTTTGATGCATTTACCGTACCTTGATATATTATCCTGGATACCTGTTTTGATTTATAAAATGCTTAGTATATGCTTCGCTCTGCTGATAGCATAGGCTTTATAAATAAAATGTTTTTGAAGTGTGATAACAAAATCCCCTTGAGGGCAATTACGAAAACCTGATGTTACTTGCTGGTATCCCTTCACTTTGATCGGGTCAAGGGTACGCAACAAGAGCATGATGATGAGTAAATTGAGACCGGGTGGAGTGACTTGCACCAGGAGGGGCTAGTGCCCTGGTGTAGTGTCGTCCACTTGTGAGTCGGTTAAGCACCGTTCGTTGTCTTGGCCCTTGGATCATGAGGTTATTGGATAGTACTAGTCGCATGCTAATGGCGGTAAGCTCCCTCGTATGATCCATGCGAGAACGGACAACCGCACGGAAGTAGCGTGTACCCATACTACGGGTATACCCGTAGACGGGTTGACCGACCGACGTAGGGAAAATGGTGTACTGTACTCTTGTGGCTAGGATCCGTTCTGGCAGGGAGAAATGCAAGCGTGAGTTGATGTATGTGAAATGTTTGGTCCTGCATACATCGTGTGGCTAGGAAGCCCCAGCTGGGTATATAAACCGATTCGAATCGTCGTGTGCTCCACGATATGGGAGCCGTGATCCTCGCACCAGCATCGTAGTAATAATGGAAGTTGATGATGGAAAGTTTTGAATCCGATACTTGGTTGACAAGTGATTGATGTAGTAAAGTAAGGACCGGCTTAGTCTCTTTTGCAAAGGTGTCATTTGATCTTGCTAAAGCCTCACCTTAATTCCTATTAGCCAAAGATTCCCGAGTCTTCTCCCCAATTTTTGGTCGGGTAAGTCTTGCGGAGTACTTTTTGTACTCGGGGTTTGTTCAACCCCTTTGCGTGTGAACCGCATGGACAAGAGTGCTACGGCCCTTGTTGCATGACGGTGATCGAGGAAGAGTCTACCGAGGAATAGATTGTGTGGCCTCCGGGCGGGGCACTTTTGTTGTGTGATTGTAATAAAGTTAAGTAATGATACTTCCACTGTCTTGTAATAATGCTACTCTGGTTTGTATAAGTTTGATAAAAGTTTTGTAAAATAAGTTATTGTAAGTCTTCCGCTACTCTGGTATTTTATATGAAAACCGTTGTAATACTTTGTGATGTCTCTCGTAAGTATCGATCCTGGAGTGATCGTGGTTTATCGGGGATCCACCCGACGAACATTCTAGGTTATGTGGTACTCAAGTACGGCCGACAGGGTCTTAGGGACAATGTCGGTGCTTGTGGGCCATATAATTTAGAAGGTTCTGCCACATGATGCCACAAAGATCTTGCTATGGTCCCAAGCCTTTCAAATTTGAAGCCACCGGTTGAAAGAGGAGGAGTGCAAAGCGGGTTGTAGAGGAGGCATGGAGTTCCACAGAGGAGGTGGGGGTGTCGTTCAGTAACCAGCTGAGAGGAGTGGCGAGTAGCTTGAATGAGTGGAGTACTTGTTCCTTGGGAAATTTAGAGAAATGGCTTAAGAGTGCAAAAAAGGAGCTCGAAAGGTGGAGGCGAGCAGATATCTCTGATCATGCAGTTGGTAGGGAGGCTGTCTGGAGCTATAAAGTCGATAGGTTGGAGGAGCAGATAGATGTCTACTGGAAGCAGCGCGCCCATGTAAATTGGTTGCAATTTGGAGATAGAAATACAAGCTTCTTCCATAAATCTTGCTCTGAGCGGAAGAGGAGAAATAGGATTGGGAAGTTGATGAAGGATGATGGGGGGTGGGTGGAGAATGAAGAGGAAAAGAAAGATTTTATAACAATTTTTTTCTCACAGCTTTTCAGGTCCAATGGTGCTGGTGATGAAGGGCAAACACAGCAAGTTATTGCAGTATGCGACCCGAGTCACAAACTGGATGAATGACTTGTCTTTGGATGAATTCAAGGAAGAGGAGGTGAAAAAAGCTTTGTTCTCCATCGGAGACCTGAAGGCTCCCGGCCCGGATGGAATGCCAGCAATTTTCTTCAAGGAGTACTGGGACGTTGTTGGTAGCAAGTTGACCAATGATGTTCTGAATGTGCTGAATGGAGGAAAGATCCCTGACGGCTGGAATGAAACTGTGATTGCTCTGATCCCTAAGGTGGATAGGCCAGAGAAGGTTACTGATCTCCGACCTATAAGTCTATGCAACATTGCTTATAAAGTCATTTCGAAAGTTCTGTCCAGTAGACTGAAGATGATCTTACCTGAGATTATTACCCCAAACCAGAGTGCTTTTGTACCGGGGAGATTAATTTCAGACAACATTTTAATTGCCTATGAGATCACTCATTATTTGTTGAATAAAAGAGATGGTGATTTCGGGTATGCAGCTCTGAAATTAGATATGAGTAAAGCTTATGACAGAGTAGAGTGGAGATTTTTGCGATCAATGATGCAAAAGATGGGTTTTGCAGATAGGTGGATTGAGCTTATTATGGAATGTACGACCTCTGTGTCTTATAGAATAAAGGTGAATGGTGACTTAACAGAGAACTTCAAACCTGAGAGAGGACTAAGACAAGGGGATCCATTATCACCCTATCTTTTTCTTCTCTGCGCTGAAGCTTTCTCGGCTTTGTTACATAAAGCTGAAAGTGAGGGTTCCATTGCAGGAGTGAAGATTTGCCAGGCTGCTCCGAGCATTTCACACCTTCTATTCGCCGATGACTCCCTAATTTTGATTCGTGCGAATGAAGGGGATGCCCAACAGCTGCAGTCTCTTCTTGACCTATATGAGAACTGCTCTGGACAGGTTATAAACAAGGCAAAGTCAGCCATTCTTTTTAGCAAGAATACAGGACCACAGCGAAGAAGGTTGATATGTGATAGATTGCAAATCACTAAACAAACGATGAATGAAAAATATCTTGGTCTGCCTGTGCATGTGGGAAAATCAAAGGCGGAGGCGTTCGGATACCTGAAGGACCGAATCTGGTCTCGGATACAGGGCTGGAAGGAGAAATTCCTATCATGGGCTGGTAAAGAAATTCTCATCAAGGCTGTGGCTCAAGCTATCCCAACCTTTGCCATGGGATGCTTTGATCTTTCAAAGAGCTTATGTGATCAAATCGGGGCTATGATCTGTCGTTTCTGGTGGAACCAACAAGAGGGTAAACATAAGATACATTGGCTGGGCAAAGAGACAATGTTGAAGCCAAAGGAGGAAGGCGGGCTAGGTTTCAGAGACATCTATGCTTTCAACCTCGCAATGTTGGCAAAGCAGAGTTGGCGTTTGTGGCAACGACCAGACTCACTCTGTGCCCAAGTACTGAAGGCTAAGTACTACCCTGCTTGTTCAGTTCTGGAGGCCAAACCGAAACAAGGAATGTCATATACTTGGCGAAGCATCTTGCATGGGCCGGAAATGATGAAAGAAGGAATGATATGGAGAGTGGGGAATGGTGCCAATCTGAAATTTTGGTCGGACCCTTGGCTACCACGGGAGCAGTCAAGAAAACCAATCACTCCGAGAGGCACTAGTCTCCTGACTTTTGTGGATGAGCTGATAAACCCGATCACGGGTACATGGGATGCGGAACTGGTCGAGGACACCTTTTGGAAAGATGATGCCAAGGTTATCCTTGCTATTCCTGTCTTTGAAGGCCGGGACAATCAGCTTGCATGGCACTTCGATAATAATGGCCGTTTCAGTGTCAAAAGTGCTTATAGAGTATGCAAAGATGTGATTATCAAAAGATCAACCCAGGCAGGAGGCCAGGGGAGCAGCAGAAACCAACCTGATCCAATTTGGGAGAAGATTTGGAAGCTGGATTGTCCAAGTAAAATAAAACATTTCTGTTGGCGGCTTACTCACAACAGCCACCCCTTGAGATGCAACTTGGTGCGGCGCCGAATGAAATTAGATACTGTGTGCCCGATGCAATGCAGAGGAGGGAGGATGGAGCCCATCTGTTCTTTAAGTGTAAACTAGCCAGAGAAGTATGGCAGTTGTTGTTACTAGAAGGTGACAGAATGCTGCTAGCAGGAAAGCGCACGCCGGAGGAAGCGATGGAGTACATTCTGAAATCAAGACAGGATAACAAACTGATGATGGTCATTCTCCTCTGGTTCTTATGGACGGAAAGAAATAATATAAGGGAGGAAGGTAGAAGACGGACAGCAGAACGGATTGCCCACTCAATCAGGCTTTATGTAAATGAGATTGCAAAAGGGAAGACAAATGCAGTATCGACAGCTGCAAGACAAAGGACCAGGTGGAGTAGACCACCGAATGATATACTGAAACTGAACTGTGACGCGTCGTTCAGAGCCGAGTCAGGTACAGGGAGTTGGGGTTTCATTATACGTGACAATGAAGGAGATATGGTGATGTCAGGGCGGGGACGTATCAATCATCTGCTAAGTGCTTTTCAGGCGGAAGCCATAGCAAGTTTACAAGGAGTCCAAGCAGCTCTAAATTTGGGGATCAGTAGACTCATCCTTGAAACTGATGCTCTCATGTTGCAGCAAGAAGTGAACTCGGAGGCCGCTTGTACGCGTCCCGAAGGAGGGCTGGTGAATGAACTAAAGGATTTAGTGAGCACAAATTTTCCTTTCTTTGCTTGTGTCTTTGTAAGAAGAGATTGTAATAAAGTAGCTCATGCTCTAGCTGAGTTGGGGTACGGGTGTGTAGAGGGGGAAGAGTTGATCACCAACTCTATTCCGAACAATGTAAATGATTTGGTCACTGCCGATCGTTTGGCAGCTGAGTAATGGAATTTCCAGGTTCAAAAAAAAAAGAACGGTGTTGATATTCCAGGAATGTCGAAAACAACGCAGTAAGATCCGAAAGTACGTTGATGTCTTCTTCAAGAGGGGTTTCTTGGTCTAACTCAATATAAATGGAATGGGGCTACTTTCCCCCAAAATTATACTACTCTCTCCGTTCCAAAATATTTATCATTTTCACTTTTCAAGTAATTTTTATAAATAATAAATATCATCGATTAGTATCATAATTAGTATCATCGAAAAGATATTTGAATCTGGTTTTTTAATAAATTTATTTGGAGATATAAATATTACACGTATTTTCTATAAATCGAGTCAAACTTATGTCACGAAAACCGAAAACGACACTTATTTTTGAGACGGGGGGAGGGGTAATATTTAGACAAATGACCTGGTATGATTGGTTACATAAATAAAATCATGAAAGACTAGGGAATAACACTCTATGAGATCATAAAAGGTAGAGATAGACATTATGAGTTAACTCAAAGAAATTGATAGGGAGAGATAAATGGAATCCTGGGAGAATACAAAGAAATAACCAAAGATTAAGTCAAAAGGTCTAATGACAGAAGAGGAATTATAGTGAAAGCAAACAGGGGGAGAACGGTCAGTTAAAGGTGACTCAAAGATATTTCATTTAGTTGACAATGGAAGGAGAAGGAAGAAACCCATTTTGTCTTTGGAAAACAATGGGGAAATAGTTACTAAGTTAATTGAAGGCAACTAGAAATATCTTTTTTTGGACACAAGATAATGAAGAATTTTCACTTAGATGCCCAGGCATTCCAAGAACAAGGGAGATTGAGCGGCATTGATAATGACTGATTGACTCGAGAATTCTCTGAAGATAAAGTTAAGATAGTGTTTTTTTTGCATGAAAATTTAATCTGCGCCTAGACATGATGGATTTGGTGTTGATTTTTACAAGGGCTAATGGGAAATCAATGAATGGGAAGTGATGGCAATGATCAATGATTTGTACAAAGAATACATGGATATAGCTAGATTAAAATATGGGTTCATTGTCTTAATTCTTAATTCCTAATGTGAATGAGGAAATAATGTCAAGCAATTTAGACATATATACCTAATGAATGTTAGTTTCATGATTTTTGCCAAGTTGCTGAGTGACGGACTGTCTGGACTAGCAAACTAATAACTAATCAGCAAGAGTCAAACTACATTAATACATACAAAATATGTAATTCATGGAGCAGTCATGTTGCATGAGATCATGCATGATCCCTGACAAAATAAATTAAAAAGGGGTGATCTTTAAGATTGATTTGAAAAGGCTTATGATTTAATTTGTTCTTAGTGGAAAACTAATGGTCAAGAAAGGTTTCATAGAAAGACTTATCAATTGTTTCATTAGTCTATAGTATCATCAAAGGACTGATAGTATGTGTGAAGATTAATGGAGAAATTGGACTTATTTTGGATCATGCAGGCACTAACACAGGGTGACCTTTTATCTACTTTTCTATCAATCTGGCTGCAAATGCTTTAGAATACACTTTGTTTAAAGCTAAACAGGAGGGTGTTCTGAAGGGGATTGTGCCAGATCTGATCTAGGGAGGCATCACCTATATGCAATATGCTGATGATACTATTTTTCTAATGGTAGTAGCATAAGATCAATCAATACTCATTATCAAGTTTTTGCCATACTATTCTTCTAATGGTAGTAGCATATCATCTAAAAATGAATTATTACAGCAACAAACATAAGGGAATGATGGTCATTCCTGAACAGCTTTGCATTCTTTATTGGATTTCATAATCATTATGTGCTATCACAAATTAGATGAACCATAATTCTTTTGAGGTTTTGTATAAGGTTTGATTTCAAACAGCTTTGCATTCTTTATGGATTTCATAATCATTATGTGCTAGAGTATTTGGCCATTGAGAAATAATTTTCATCTTAAGAGGGATGCAACCAAATACGTCCTAATGCAAAGATATTTTGACACTTATATATGCAATTGTTATCCATTTCCCATTGTAGCTAAAAAGACTTACCTTCCTCTCATAGAAACATGGCTACAGAATTTTGTGTATTTTTTTTCTCTTTGTTTCTTGATCATTGCACTCTTTTTTTCTAATATGTATTAATTAGTAGGTGAGCCCTCATGTTGCCTATAAAAAAAATTACCTGAGTCAATCCTTGACCTCATGATTTATCATCTGGGATTGGGACACTGATGCTGCTTGCTGTTTTCTAGAGAAAGGCACAAACTGTTTTCACAAACAACTATATAAGTTGCTACATACAGGCACACCATGCAAGTCTCTTTATTATCTGAATAAGAAAAGTATTCTGACTCTTCTGAATGAACACCCAAAACATTTGGGTGCCTTCTATTCCTGTTCTGTAGCCTCAGCGTTGAGGTCAATGTTCAACGGCCTTCGCTCACCTCTGTCGTCCGGCGCCGGCGCTGCCATTATCAGGCCATCGCTCCTCCTTCCTGAGTGTTGCCTCATCTCTATCATCTGCCCTCCCGACGCCTGCCCAGACTTTCGCGGCACGTTCGATGCCATCGAGAGCTGCTCGGAGAGCAGGCCCCTTCGCAGAGCGCTGTCACGCCAACCGTCGTCATCGTCACCAACGCCTCTAACTTGCAGCTTCACATCCTGGCTTTGGCCAGCCATGCCCTGGTGTGCCTTGGACGACTGGTGTGCCCTGGACGAGGCATCGTTCAGTGTCTGGACCTTCTTGTCCCTGTGATGGCCGGCCATGTGCCCACCCAGGGCCTGGTGCGTGGAGAACTCTGCGTTGCAATGCTTGCAGATGTACGGACCCTTCTCCTTTGGAGGAGGTGGTGGTGGTGGCAGTGACACAAGCTTCGCTTTCTTCCTGTGTGCCTCCCTGATTTCTTTGAGCATATTACGTCTCTTCTTGGGGATTTTCGCAACGCAGCCACCGTATTGATCAGCGTGCGCATCAGCAGGTGCCATATTATTGCTGGTGCCTACACCTTGATTTGTTTCGCTCTCACAAAGAGAAGACGGCAGCGGCAGCGGCACTTGTTGGGTTGACTGAATGCTGTTTTCGGGGTATCGCCAAGTGAGCATTGCGTAGGTCAAAAGTAGCTCGAACGGGGTTAGCGGACGATCGCGTCGAGCGCTTGGTTGATGGGTACCTCGAGACGGAGACGGGGAAGAAGGTGATGCGGCGGCTGTCTCCGTCTCCGGCGACGGCTTCAGCTTGTTCACGGGTGGAGTAGCACCTCTGTAGCCTCTGTTCGGGTGACTCCTGAGATGGCCGAACATAGATTTATCGTTCTTGAAGAACTTGCCGCACTCGGGACACTCGACATCCCCACCGATGCCGGAGCTGCTACCCTTGGCTCCACCACGGCCGTCATCCTCAGGCAGCCACCCCTCTTCTTCGTCCGAAGGCACGCCTGCTCCACCGTCGCTCGCATACTCATCGCCGGCACTGAGCTCCTCCTCATCGAAGATCGAATCAGCGCTGTGGCCGTCGAGCTCCTCGCGGCCACGGCTTGACATCAACCGCGGCCTCCCGATCGGATCTTGGCACAAAAACTTGCCCCCAGCCTGGCCTGGGGCCGCGGCGGCCAGCTGCCAGCTCGAGATCAGGCACAGCTGGACGATGCAGACTTGCACCAGCACCAGCGAGCACAGCAAGCTGCCCTTACTCATCAGCGGGAGGAGCAGAGCAGCCAGGAGGAGGAGGAGTGCGACGCCGGAGCGGAGCGGTGGATCTCAGGCGCGAGCAGCAGAGCTGACCCTGAGCGAGGGCGGCGTCTGGTTTCCAAGGCTGGCTGGCGGCTCGGGGTATACTAATAGACCTGCGGCTGCGGCTGCGGCTGCGGCTGGGGCTACGGCTGCGGCCGCTGCTGCTATGGAAAGCCCAGCACAGGTATCGTGCAGGCCATAGGGAACACGCTTGTCAGTTTTGATCTGATTCGATCGGTTTCCTGCGCTGCTCGCGCGAAGCAGCGTCGGAAGCTCAGGGGGTGCGGCGAGTCCGTGATCTCTTGGGGGGGAAGGGGAATTTATAATCTGCCGGCGATTCCAGAAACTTCCACCGTCCGTACGTTTCAGGTTCGTTCGCTCAGTGCATCCCGGCCCAGTGAGCGATCCATCTATCCATGGCGTGGACACCGGGAGGCGCCACCGCCACCGCACCCGTCCAGCAGGCGCCGCGGTCCCCCCTGAGAGCTGCGCGCGTCTTCCGTCCCGACGGCCCCTGCCTCCTCAAGGGCTACCTTCCCCCCCGTGGCGCTCGGCTGCGCCCCGATGAGTCTTACCGGGGCTTCGACGCCGACGGCGTCGACGCGTACGCCGTGCGGCCGGAGGTGCTCCCGTTCCCGCGCTAATCAAGAAAGCCATGCAATTCTCTTCTCAAATTTCAGGTACTATATTCGTATTGATGCATCCTTCATGTTGAATCCAAATGGCCCTTTTGTTCTGTTATTAGTCAGCTGAGCATTCTTATCTTTAAGAGTAGGAACTAACAAGAGTGGAAACAGATGATGAAAGTTAAGAGGAATATGCACAACTTAGTCACGCCTTTTTTTTTTTTTTTTTTTTTTGCAGCGAATCACACAATTGTATATTTCCTTTTTTTTAGCAAGAATACCATCACGAGCAATGCATACACAGTACGAAAGAAAATTTTGTTACAAAGCGTTGTTAGTCCCACTACCTCAATCAGATTGCGAGAAGCATACGACTATGATAGCCAGACTAAAAACCAAAGCTTGAAATACATAGGGGTATTAAACAACTATCGATGTTGTGACACAAACTTTCTTTCATCTCAATGAATTCGTTTGCGAAAAGAAATTGGGCCTGTTCGGTTGGCTTTTTGCCGCTGGAATTTTACTGTTTATACAGTGTCAAGCTGGCCGCTAAAGAGGCAGCAGCACCAGCCGAAGAGGCTGGCAGCCAACTGAACAGGCCCATCATCCCTCGGGTCAACTCTTCCTTGCCGGTCGCGCTCCCGCGGCGCATGCCTGCCTTTTTTGTCACTAGGCAGGCATTGAACAAGCCGCAAGGGAAGGCGATCGCGGATAGATAGCCGGAGAGACTAGGAAGTAATGGTGGTTAAATGAGACAGCTGTCTCCAGCCTCCGCTGATGCTAGCTAGATTATTCGCTCGTTATTAGGGGTTTGTTTTTGTTAGCTGGATGTAGCTAGTCAGGTTTGGCTCCTTGGATGATATTTATGGTCTCTTTGACGGGGCTTTGTAGGAGCTTCAACTTTTGCACTGCAGCACAACTATACATAAGGCATTGAAGCCTTTTCAAATTGACTTCACCGGCTTCTTCTTTTTGCTAGTTTATTTTGCCCCGGAGAGGAGCTTCTCCTATAGGCGCACGGTACTGCATCAGGAGAAGCTAAATTTTCTTGAGCTATTGCCAAAGAGAGCCTTATAACTACTTCAAAAATAAAATCCTAGAATTAGGCTAGGCTAAATTTTCTTAAATTTGACAATATTTATACCTCAAAAAATTATAAAATTTTATTTTATTGACTATCTTATGATATTTATTACTTTAATATGTTCTTCTTTTTTTTGACAATCTTTAGTGCGTTCTTCTCCAATGATAAGTATGTGTAGTTTTTTTACGAACACGATAAATATGTAGCGTCCGTATCCCGGTCGTTGGACGTGTGGGCTATACATAGGGCCTCCACTCGCTGCGCCCACGTGGGAGTGGAGCATGAGAGACGGGCCGAGCTTGGTTATGGGCTTTGGGCTCCGCCCATGGGTGGCAGCCTCGCAAGGGGAGGCAGCCTGGCCCATACCTAGACGAGGCCGCCAGGCGAGCACCGGAGCACGGGAGCGAACGGTGACAGGATTTTGTGCTGGCCGGGAAACGCGTCTGAAGGAGACAGGCAGTCTTCAGATTCTCAGCCCAACCGAGGGAAGCCCTGCCATCCTGTGCGATCCACATCCATGGCGCAGCAGATGCCGGAAGGCACCACTGCTCCCGTCCAGGCTGTGCCGCGGCCCATCTCGGAGCTGCCCGCCGGCCTCGTCTTCCATCCCAGCGCCCGCAACCTCAAGGGCTACCTCCTTACCAGGGCGCGCGGGGCGTCATCAAGGATCCTATCGAGGGCACCGTCGCCGACGGCGTCGACGTCTACGCGGTGCGGCCGGAGGCGCTCCCGTTCCCGCACCGCAACCGGGGCCTGCACGGCCACGCCTGGGGCTACTTCTTCACCACGCGGCCCGCGGGCGCGGAGGGCGGCGACGAGGACGACGTCCGGGTCGTGGCGGCGGGCGGGTGCTGGCGGCGGTACGGCTGCGAAAAGAAGTACATCGGCCGTGACGGGGAGGTCTACGCGTTCCGCCGCAGATTCGCGTTCCACGAGGCCGGCGGCCGCGGCAAGAAGACGGTGTGGAGGATGAAGGAGTTCCGCCTCAAGGAGACCGCGCCGACCTTCCGCGGCGTCGCGTTCCACCCCAGCGCCAAGGGCCTCGTGATCTGGAAGGTCTACAACGAGGTGATCCCAGAGGAGGAGCCGGCGGTGGACTACTACGGCAACGGCATGATCAACGACGACGAGGATGAGGAGGAGGAGATTGGACCGGTCGTGATCACGGTGGGAGATTGGGCCGCCACTCCCGATGCAGGACATACATGATGGTGTGCATCATGCCGTAGTTACAAGCCCTGGGGAGCAGTTGCATGCGGTTCAGATTTCAGAACTGATGCAGATAGAGACTAGCAGAATCTGGTTTTGTATATTCTTCGTGTTTCGTAGATGGGATGGCCTTTTCAGGACGGCTATCAAGAAAAAGTTGAGTAATCCTTTGTCTTGGTTGTCAAGAAATGCAATTCTGTTTTGAAATTTCAGGTTACCATATTCCACCATCCTGCATGTTGCGTCCAAATGGCTCATTTGTTCTGTGACTAGTCATGTGAACATTACCTTGAAGACAGAATTGGGAATCTGAACACATTATAAATGAATAGTACTACACGAAATAGCACTTTGTTTGCGATTTTACACATACGCTATTCTAAAAGTTAAGTCTGAGCCATCAGTATAATTTGTTCTCATGTTCTGAATCTGGAATCTGCCGTCCAGGTGCAACTTTGTGGTATATACTCTCTGGAGGTATGTAAACTTTACACATAAAAATAAATAAATGCAGTTTTGCGAAGAGAAAACAGTAGTGCCACTATATTGTATGATTAGACAACCACACAGGTAACATCTCAAACAAAAATCAAGTTAAAAGTATGTACAGACAAAACTGCAGGACATTAGTAGTCTGCAACAAAGTTCTGCTTTTCTAATTTCTAAAATTGCATATAATATCTAGGAATGAATTATTTACCAAGATTCTGTATAATATCACTCTAAACTTCTACTCCTGCTGGTTGGAGCAAAGAGCAAGATTGACCCATCCTGTTAAAAACTGCTTCTGCAAGCCTCATCGATCTCCACTTCATCGAGGAAGTCCAAGGAACCGTAATCATTTTCTGCCTCCAACCGAATACCATTACCAAGATTCTGTATAATCTCATTCTAAACTTCAGAAAGAGTTACTCCTGCTGGTTGGAGCAAAGAGCAAGATTGACCCATCCTGTTAAGAACTGCTTCTGCAAGCCTCATCAATCACCACTACATCGAGGAAGTCCAAGGAACCATAATCATTTTCTGCCTCCAACCGAATACCAGCAGATAGCTCCATCTTTCCCAGGGATTCAAGACCTTTGATCAATGTTGTATATGTTATCCTGTCAGGATCACTGTCCCACAATTTCATTAGACGGAAACAGTCCATTGTTAATTGTGTGAACCCAGCATCTAGGAGTGCCTTAAGAAGAAGATTGAAACCTTCAGTGTCAGGCTCTAACTGTTCCCTCTTCAGATATGAACAGGCTCTGTCGACCTCAATCCGCAGACCTTTGCTTGCAAGCACTGTAACAAGATCTACATACCAAAGCAACCTAGGCTTGTACCAATGCTCCTTCCGAATCTCCTCAAAGACCTATCAGAATTAACAACATTGTGAAACTGAGAAGCATCTTGGTCTTTGTTTTTCTGTACAGGACTAGAAGTTTCTACTTGTCAGCAGTAGCACCATCTATCTAGTAATCCTAATATGCATATAACAGCAGAGTAAGAACTAGGAAGAGTGGAAATAGATGACAAAATATAAAACGAACATGTACCCAGTATCCCCAAAAAGGCCATTTACAGAAGCTAAAATTAAAAAGGTATAATTACAAGAAATTAGAAGTTTATAAATGAATGGTAAATTGGTGACAGATTAGAAATACAACACATCCATTATATAATAGAAATGAAGTTTATAAACAGCTATAGTGGATACACATCAGTAAGGAGTACTTTACAAAGGCTGACAGGCTTTAGCTAAACCATTGTTCTCAAATGTGTTATCTCCTCGAGCATTAAGACATTCTTCAGTTTTAAGAATTTGGGCAGTGAGCATTAAGCCGACGACATAGTTCAGGTTCAGCATGGCACAACCCCACGACAGGAATTAGGGTACCCCGGGAATTAACTATTTTACAAATTAGTTGCTAATCTACATATTCAAAGGCAATTGATAACAGAATTTGGCGAAGAATTTGCTTGCGACGCCCAAATTAGCCAAGGCCATTCCCAATAGGCTCCATGCGGGCTGTCGGTGAAGCAGCGAGTGGACATAGCACCGCGTACCTGGAGGGCCAGGAGGGCCTCGCCCTGCGCGGCGAGCTCGCGGAAGACGGCGACCATGTCCGCCTTGAGGAGGCGCCGCAGCTTGGGCTCCACCGCGGCAGCGGCGGACGCGGCGGGGGGCGCCGCGGAGCACGGCGCGCTTGAGGGACTGGACCGCCTGGATGGCCTCGCTGCTGAGGTACCGCCCTCGCTGCGTCGGCTTCCGGTTCTTGCTCCGGTCCCGCATCGTGATGGTCGTGGCGGCCGCGCTCCTCCGGCGAGCGCCACAACGGGTAGGGGGTAGGCGGCATGGTGAGCAGGCGGGTGAGGAGAGCATCGCCGTCCTCTCCTCGAGTTGGATAGTGGTTGTGGGATTGCAGCAGTTCTGGCTGGACAGGTTCAGGACATCAGAGATTCAGAGTTCAGACTTCAGAGTTCGTTTGTATTGCCATCCTGCGGCCAGGGTATTAATAAACATATAAGAAAATTTTCAAATAAAAAACATATAAGCAAATTTTCAAATAAAAAACATATAAGCAATTTTTCAAATAAAAAGCATATAGGCATGTGAACATCTTAGATTACGATGTAAACACTGGTCAAATTCTTAGCTCCAGAAACAAAAGGGCCCAAATACATGCCAGGCTCAGAGCATGTGAAAGGCGAACTCTACAGTCTACAGCATCTTTCAGTATGCAGTTCTACAATTTGCAAGCTCTCAAGACATAGCAGGGAAGACAAACTTTGCACCATACAGGATGTACTTACTAACAAATTGGAATCATTTGACAGAAGTAGAAACTAGTAGCCTAAGCAAACCTAATACAAGTCAAGCTAATGGCAATGGATTCAGATAATTGCCACTGAAGCCTGTATGAATCTGACTAATCGCTACTTTATTCAGAGATTTTAAATCAGTAATGATGTTTGCAAAAATCAAATAATAATTACCACTGAAGCGTCTTCCCAATGAATTTTTACGATATTAAAATAATAGCAGTTACTATTTGACCGGCGCATCCAGAGTTTTCCTCAAGCATCAAATTCAAATGCTATGGTTCAAAAAAAATCAATTATTTACCACTTGCCTCACATTGATTTATGAAATCATGGGTAATAAGTGAATTTATGAAATCATGGGTAATAAGTGAACTATAAACACACATCTTCAACACTGTTTGCAAAAAAGAATAATCACTACTTGAGCATCATCTGCAGGATAACCCTTTTTGTTTTGGCTCGAATAAGCTTAATCTGCTAGAGTAAAAATCATCAGACACCACATGAGTTAAACATATCAAGACTTCTGAATTTGTCTACTTGATCATGAGCCTTTTACTATCGCACGTCCTACTGGTGTGAATTTGTCAAATTTACAGTTTTGCGGACTTGGTTTTGCACCAGATTTACTACTGTTTGCTGGAATAAAACACATGGTAGGGGCTGATGCCAAATGTTGAGTATTCTTCGCGCCAAATAGATGAAATCGTCTTGTTTGTGTTCAAAACTACAAATGGATTGCCACTGCAATTACTTGGCTATAATTATGTCTTACCATACACCAGGCTCTGGATCAATTCTCCGTCATCATTTACATATCATAGTACTTATGTTCAGTTTCCTAATATCCTTGATACCAAGCTCACAAGTCACAAAGCTCCTCCTGACTTTATCCAAGTTGTGTTTCCTAAGATCCTTGATACCAAGCTCACAAGTCACAAAGCTCCTTCTGACTTCATCCAAGTTGTTAATCACAGTTTTGTATAATCGATAAATGGGCATATGATAGATGGGGTACTTGTCAGGCTAGCATTGACCAAAGTAGGCATAACAACAACTGACTTTGTGTCACCTTTCCAAATATCCATCCTTTTTGTTGTTTTTTTCTTTAAAACGAGGCCAGTCTATAACTGTGGAAAAGTTCATGTCTGACAAATATAGATTTGACAACATTTATCGGTACCATTAACCATTAGAACTCTGATTTTTCTGTATGAGTTATTCAGCTAGACTTATAAGCTCGATTGATAAGATAAAGCCGAATCGATTTCTTTGTTAGAAAAAATACTGTTTAAATAACTAATAAGATAGAGATTGTCATGTGTGTCTATAGCTACACGTGTGCTAGACTTGCAAGTGTAGCAAGATTTTATTGATCAATCAGACCCGATAGCAACCCACGTTAATACAACGGCTCAACGAGACAACCGATATGGAGTACTCTACTCGTGTATGCGTAAGCCCCTATATATACTATTAATTAACGGCTTGTCTGTCGATCGGCTTCCAATTTGCTGCTCCACCACGTGAGCACGCGTCACGCCGCCATCCGCGCGAGCGCCTCGCCTGCACGCTCGCCGGTGGACAGCCGGAGCCTCCGGTAGTCGTCGTAGTTGAAGGCCTTGTACCGGCGCGGGTGGTCCGCGTCGACGAACGCCTCCGGCGCGCTGACGCCGTCGTCCTTGGGCGCGAGCAGGAACATGGCGATGGAGATGCGCGGCACGGGCGCGACGCACCGCACCCGGTGCTTCACGTTGTGCAGCCTCCCGTTGCTCCACGCCTGGAGGAAACGCACGCACGCACGCACGCACGCACGAGACGGGTCGGTCAGCGTCAGAAAAACCACGGGCGCGGATCCGGCCACAGGACGACGGATGGAGACCCTACCGTGCCGACGTCGCCGATGTTGACGAGGAAGGAGCCCGCAACGGGGTCCACGGGCACGAACTCGCCGGTGGCGGGGTCCAGCACCTCGAGGCCGCCGACGCACTCGTCCTCCTGGAGCACGGTGAGGAAGCCCGAGTCCGTGTGGGTCTGCACGCCGGAGGAGCCCACCGTCTCGTGCGTGTAGTTGTACCGGTTGATGCGGAACTGGCACGGCCAGTCCTGGAACGAGTGCTCCGCCAGCCCCAGGCTGGAGGCCACCTCGCCGGCGACGCCGACGATCACGTCGTGCATCTTCTCCGCGTAGGTCTTGACGGTCTCCCTGCAGCGCACCGGATTTGCGTTACCTTAACCGGGACGGAGCCGCGGAGGGGAAGGACCAAGAAAAGGAGCGATTTTTTGTGTGAGTCACCAACCCAACCAACCTGACGTGGGGCGGCGCGTCGAGGCGCGCGCAGAAGGCGTCGACGTCGGCGGGCGCGGCGGCGTCGAGGAGCCCGAAGGCCTCGTAGAGCGGGTTGGCGGGGCTGGGCGCGACGTAGCCGCTTCCCGGGATGACGTCGGCGTTGCGGCGCTTGGCGTCGTCGGGGAGGTCGAAGAGCGCGCGCACGGCGGCCTTCATCTCGGCCAGGAGCCCCGCGGGCACGCCGTGGCCGGTCACCCGGAAGCAGCCCAGGCGCTCGCACGCGGCGCGCAGCCGCGCGGACTCCTCGGGCGACGAGCCGGCGAGGCGCAGGTCGATCACCGGGATCTCCGCCATCCCCGCTAGCTGCGCTGTCCCGGACGCGCCGGTCGCCGGGTTCGCTTCGCGTGGTTGGTGGGGGCAGGGCGCCGGGGTTGGCCTCGCTCCGCCGCTCGGGGCGGGGTGTATTTAGAGGCGTGCGCGAGCAGCGCGTGCTGGCGCCGCTTGTCGGGCGGACGGCACCGAGACTTGCGGCCGCGCGACGGAGCTAGCTGGCTTCCATGTCGCCGGGCTGGTGAGACAAGCGACCGACACACCACGCGCTCAGCTGCTGTCTTTTACGATCCGGAAAAAAAATAATCTGATCGTGATCGGGAAAACTGCGAATTGGAGCAGGCAAGCTGAACGCCGGTAAATTGGCAAACCAGATTTACGAATTCGTCGCATATTGGCAAGCAAGCCGTTTTCCCTGCGCACTGGACTGGAATGGAGCTCGATATTCTTGCAACACCAGGAAACGCTCGTTCCAATCGCGCACACCCTTTCCGTTTTGGCCGATTCTGGCAGCTTCTTGTTTGTCTGTTTAGAGGACAAGCAAAGGCAGCGTGTCCGATGGGTCGCTGATTTGGCGACATCAAGATCGGATAGAGATGTGTTGAGTCCCAATAGAGCAGACAAGTGAGGAAGGGTCGCCATCGCTGAGACGTCGTAGAATACACTCATATCATACTGTCAGCTGTGTGTGTGCGCGCGCGCGCGTGCATTGGCGTGTTCAGTTGTCAAAAGTTTTTGCCTAAAAATTTTTAGGCAACAATGCGGCACATGCATGGAGTATTAAACATGAACGAAATAAAAAACTAATCGCACAGTTTAACGTAAACGACGGCGACGCATCTTCTTTTTGAGCCTAATTACTCTATGATTAGCCATAAATGCAGTAACCCATATCATTATCTTTAAGTGCTACAGAGAACCAAATGATTAGCCTGCAAATGCTTTTCCGGGCGAAGTTATGAAATTAGTTTTTTAATTAGTGTCCGGAAATCCCTTCCGACATCCGATCAAACATCCAATGTAACACCCAAAAATTTTTCACCCCGGAGAATAGCAATGAACAAGTTCTGCTGTTCATTTCTAACAATGCATAACATATGGGAATGAATTATTTACAAAGACTTCGAAATAATCTCATTCTAAACTTCGAAAGAACTGGTTGGATCAAAGAGGAGGATTGACCTATCTATCTTGTTAGGAACTACTACTTTCATCTTAAATTATAAGTCATTCTAAAAATTTTGGAGAGTTTAAATTTGACCAAATTTATATAGTAAAATAATAATATTTATAACACCAACTAAATATATCATAGATTCTTCATTAGCCATATTTTCATTGTATATCTATTTGATGTCATAAATTTTTATATTTTTTCTATAATTTTAGTCATACTTAAAAAAGTTTGACTCTTTAAAATTCCTGAAATGACTTATAATTTGGAATTGAGAAAAAACCGCTTGTGCAAAGAGCCAGGGACTCATTGATGTCCTCCACTTCACCGAGAATGCCCAAGGAACCATAATCCACCTCAAAAAAAAAAAAAAAAAGGAACCGTAATCATTCTCTGCTCGATCAAAACATATACAAGCAGATCGCTATCCCACAATTTCATACACGGAAACAGTAGAAACACATCCTAGACCAAAAATATAGAGTGGAGCAACCAAACCGAAAGTTTAAATGCACTTCCTCATTCTCGTCGTGCAATTAGATTATATCGGCGTGCTTTTTTGTGTAAATACCATAGAAGTGTCCTGAAAAATATAACGCAGTGGAACAAGTTCATACTTGGTACCTCAAACAGTACCATAAAATATTTTCTGTTCTTAAAAAATGTAATCTCAGAACAGTCAATCTCAATTTTAACTAGATTTATAAAAAATAGCATTTTCATTTATATTTCTAAATAGAATTAGTACTAAAGTATATGTGTAATTAATCTAATGATTTATGTT
>JADLZL010003655.1:0-51387 GCA_015844335.1 Chrysopogon serrulatus | reverse complement strand
GGTTCCACATCTGTGACATACCATTTCCCTGGTTCCAGTTGCAATTTGGAGTCTGCTCCAGTACTGAACTACTGTTGTTTGAGACACTGCTCATCACTGTCCTGATGGATTCCTTCTCAAAGGCGTCGAACGCCAGAAGGTCCTCAAGGCTCACTGGTCTCTTGAATTGTAGTGCCGGCGGACCAGAGAAGCAGGACACCTGCTCAGCAAGTGCTGGGGTGCCACCGTAGGTGGCGTAGGTGTCAGTATTGGGCGCAAGCGGTAGCGTAGCCTGCATTTCTAGCTCAGCTGATGGGGTACTGTCCTGGGCATCTTCAAATGTTGGCCTTGGGGTGGTTGTTCTGCTCTTGTAGAACACCCTGCATAGCACCCAGTCCTCCTGAATTTTGCAGAGACGTGTTATATACAATCCATATAGAAATGGCACATGATACATTGGCTGGAAAAACGATACCAGTTGTCAGTTGAGATCAAACATAACATATATCTTGGCTGGATCCAGTAAAATCTGTATCTTAGGTAGGGCTAGAATGTTCTGAATTCTGATAGGCTGAGATTCAGTAGACTGATTTGATACATAATATGTTAATGCAACTAACACAACGACCCTTTGTAACAAGTTGAGTTGAATAGTTTCATTTTCTGGAGTTGGTTAATTGAGGAATAAGAAATCATACAAATATTTGGCAGTTCGAAGTAAAGAATTAAGTTAACTGGAGAGTCATCACATCCTTTTCAAGGGAATGTTCTGTGCATTAATTTACTCTACTATAATAGCTTATCATGTGATGTTGATGGAACTGACATATATAACATCACTTAGAACGAGCTACTTGAAGGACGTTGTCTTGGATGTTCGTTAGTTGTGGAAACAAACCATCCTACAAACCTGATTGTTTATTTGGCAACATGAGTAAAAGAACTAGTCATACAGAGAGTCAAATAAATCCTTTTCAAGAGAATGTTCAGTACATTAATCTACTCCATTAGCTGTAGCTTATCTGATGGAATCAGTTGAACAACTTTGGGTTGGATCTTTGCAGTGACGTAGGCATGAATTGACTGAAAGATATGAATGGATGGGGAGACTAGGCCATCATGAATAATAAATGAATAATGGTACAGTACATATATACAATAATTGAGGTGGGCAACTTGCAGGTAGTTTTGTTTTGTCATGGGAGGATGTTGAATGAGACATACATGCTTGGATAAATGGATAGAGCTAAAGACTGAGCTTCTTTAGAATCATCATCACAAAGGTGCAAAAAACAACTTTGGAGACCCATTTTTTATGTAAACCTTTCCGGGGACTGTACAAATCCTCACAGAACAGCGAACGTCGTTACTGCTATTTTGACATTCAAAACACCATCGCCGGATCGATTTTAAGGTTTGTGATGACAACATGGTACATACAAGAATATATGTATGTATGCAGATGCAGATCTAGGTTACCTTGGTTGCCGCAGGTGGTAGCGACGGCGCGGCGTGTGGGTGGAGGCGGAACTCGTGCATGACCCACTCCGTCTTCCTCCCCTTGGGCGCTCGGCCCCGGTAGAACACCAGCGTCTTGCGCAGCCCCACCACCGCGCCACCGCCGGCGACGACGGCGCGATCGCTTGCCGGTGGCCTTCCAGTAGCCGGAGCGCGTGGCGCGGTTGGTGCGCTGCCCCGTCGCGTACTTGCGGTCGCGCAGGCTGAAGAAGTACCACTCCTTCCCACCCACGCAGGCAGATTCTAAAATATCAAACTGAAAACTAGATGAAGATTATCACAAGATGGTTTCGTGGTGTAGTTGGTTATCACGTCAGTCTAACACACTGAAGGTCGCCGGTTCGAACCCGGCGAAGCCAAAATTTTTGCTCATTTTTGTCTTCTTTTTTAGAAAAAAAAGATTAATGAAGAGAGAAATTCATAAATTAAGAAGCTGCTCATTTTTTCCTCGTTTTTTCTTTCAAAAATATTAGATTAATGAAGAGAAATAAATAAATTAAGAAGAACGCGCAACATTAGCAAAAAGGGTATTGTTGATTTGCACAAATAAATCAGATTTTATCTGCTGAGAGCGAGAGTGTACGGATCACGAGAAGAGAACTTGTGGGGGTACAGACCTGGAAGGTCCCATGGCTCGCACTTGTTGAGGTCGACGTCGACGATGGCGGCGCCGCCATGGCCATGGCCGGAGAGCTTGTGGAGGAGGTAGTCCAGCACGAGCTCGTCGTCCCTGGGGTGGAACCTGAACCCCGGAGGCATTCTCGCCTCCATCATGCTGATCGACGAGCTCATCTTCGACCTATCCTCTGCTTCAGCCGCAGTTTCAGTCTTCTAGAGAGACACACACAGAGACGGAGGTTTTGAAGCTAAGGCCAGCTGCAGGGCAATGGGACTGGAGGATGTCATGAAGCGATAGGTTGGTATAAATAGTGGTGCACAAGTCAACCATGCAACTTGCCAGTTTCTACACATCCATATGGTTGAGTACTCCTATACATATATATTGATCATTCTTATGTCCTATGGAGTGAAAGAGGCTATAGCTATATCTTGTGGTTTCAAAAATGGTGCTAACCAGCTAGACTATCATTTTCTCAAATGGCACATCAATCCAGCTACTCCCAACTCTCTTTCTATTTCGTTTTACAGTCCTTTTTTTTCTTGCAACTGATTCGCAAATTGAACTGTTACATCCTAATTGTCCACTCAGCAACATCATTATTGCATAAACCTATCTCTTTCTTCCCCTTTTTTTTACGAAAGAAACACAGGACCTAGACACATGCTCCTATATTATATATAAACGCCCATAACCATAAACCATAAATGAACCATAAACCATAAATGAATTGGGCCATTATGTTATTATGAAAACAAATCAGAAAAAATACAAGTCAAATCAAGGACTTTATACCCTATTAGATAAATATGTTCTACCACAAGCAACCTAAGCAGATGAGCTATCCTTATTTAGCAAATAAAGCCTCTCATTATTATTTTTATTACCTTTGTCCTATCACATATGGTCAGCCTGCTTGTGTATCAAACTGTAGGTACCTTCATCCTATCCCTATCATCGATGGTTAGAGGTCGTCTAACTTAGACCTATGGTATAGGAAAATGATTTTCTTACCTTTGTCAAGATTAGATAAATATGCATGTACTGAATATATAGATATATGCTCGAGTGAGACCCTCTTGTGCCCGCGGTGGCCTCCCTCTTCCCCTTCCCCTGCCATCGTCACTATTATCATCCTCGCCCTGCCCCGACCTGCCCCACTACCTCCACCACCGCGACCGCGACCATGGAGCTCCAGTGAGACCCTCCTATGCCCGCGGCGGCCTCCTCCTTGGTTCCCCTCCCCCTCCCGCCACCGCCATCGTTGTCCTCGCCCCCGCCCTGACCTGCCCGACTGCCTCAACCACCACTACTGGGGCATGGAACTCCGGTGAGACCGCACGTGCCTCGTGGCGGCATCCCTCTCCCCCTCCCCCTCTCGCCACCTCAATGGTTGTCCTCGCCCCCGCCCCGTCCTGGCTAGCTGCATCCATCACTGTCAAGACCCCTAAATGCCCGACCATCGTCCCCACCGCCTAGTCGACCTGCCTCCATGAGTCCATTTCTTTTTCTAAGGTCGTTGGAGTTGGGAGAGAGAAGAAACTCGCCAAAGTTGGGGGGAGAGAGAGAGAGAGAGAGGAGAAGCTCGCTGGAATCCTGACTCTCAGATCTTAAAGGAGGTGGGAAAAGTCCACGCCTGTATTGCCGCCTTACCGGCCTCACTGCCACCGAAACCCATCGCCAAGACAGAGGGAGTCTGCGTGGGGAGAGGAGCGAGTGCCCTGTGTTGCCGCGTCAAGCGCATGGAGAGGAGCCCATGCCGCTAGAATATACAAAGGGAGCAGCCGCGTGGTAGCACGACGCAGGGCACATGTGGCCTAGATCTCAGGCGACTTGGCATATAGAAAATGTGAATAGATATACAAATATCCAAAGATGAAGAAATAATGTGACTGTCGGATGATAATACATGTACAAAGGATTACTCACGACATGTCCACGTGCAAATAGATGGACAAAATTTCATTGTGCCCAATGTGAAGGTATATATACCATGTCTTTTGTAGTTGTATAGCTAGTGGTAGAAACATATATACTACCTAAACACAATCGCTTGCTGGTCCTTTTGCAGACAGGTAACAACAAGTTGGATAGTTATACCCAAAGTGAAGATGCTCAACATTTTCAGCCATAAGTATATTTTGCAACATTAATAAAATTCTGTTTTTTTTCTTGGCACTCGCTGGCTAAATACACAATGAACAAATTGGCGTACTAATACACATTTCCTCATAAAATAATTGGCTAATTAGGTTGCATGCATATTTATACCTGTAGAGAAAAAGAAGAAGATAGCCACATGCCATGTGTATGTGTGTTTGTTGATGCCACCATATGATATCATATCTAGTCACTTCCCTGTAAATGGATGCACCCCTGGAGAGACCACTGGTCTTCATAGACCACTGTGGTCTTCATGCATTCATATAAAGTGTCGTATTAAGAACTAAATAATAATATACAGCTGGTCTTGCTCAAACTTTTATCACACACACAGAGTAGATGTTTATTCAATAGAGATGGCAGTGATTAATGAATGTTGTTAGACCGGCCTTCTCAGAGAAGCAACAGACTCCTTGTCATGTGCTTCATATCCCCTGGCTCCCTTTCGTAGTTACTCACCTAAAAATACAAAAACAAATGACTTTAATCACAATTCCAGCTATGTACATAACTATCAAAAATACAGAACCTTCACTCCAGATCACTAACTAACGAACAACATTTGAGACATAAGGTTTAGATATTTTACTAAAATCGTGAGAGAGACAGAGCACCTTCGTCTGCATATACAAATTGGCATCCCTGGTCTGTGTGAACAAAAGGATGATTATTTGAAGCATGCCGCGCGTGGAGAACAGTAATGAAATTTAGTCAGTTCCTCTTGGCTGTACCATTATCTCGGGTCAGTTGTGTTCACATAAAGAATTCAGATAATCGCGGGTATATATGGCAAATAATCTACGGTAACAATTGACATAGGGGTCAGACGTCACACTTGTGCAAAAGATAAAGAAAGGGACTCTTCTGCTTTAATGAATGGTAGAGCTTTGCTAGGCTTCCTTTTCAAGGTTAAAGTTTTGCTAGGTTTTCTCATTTCTTTCTTTTATGTAGTGGTGAAAATGGCACGAATACCAAATGAAGCCATGTTGACCGGATCTGGATTTGGCTCCTTCGTACACCATAACAAGGAGTTGTTTTTATCTCTCCTCTCAATATGAATTAGTAGCTGATGAAACCACTATTTTTCTTCAATAGCTCTAGCTCCTTACACTATAACTTAACAAGGGGCCAAATACATTTGAAGTTATTGCCAAACAAAGTGTAAGTACATGGTGAATCTTCTTTATGGATTGTTTGGTACGGCTCCTCCAAGTGCTACTTCAGAGGATGGAGCCACAAATTGCAGTTCCTCTGTATAAAAAAACACTTCTGACTCCTATTTCATACACCCAAAACAGTTCCTCATATTAAATTGTTTTGGGCGACTCTTTCTTCTTTACCACAACTGCTGCTGGAGCCATGCCAATTGTTTGCGATAAGATGTTTCAGTGATTTTAAATTTAGGTAGTGGTGGATCTAGGAAGATAATTCAGGATTACTTATTTCATAATTTTTCATCCTAGCTTATGCTTCTAAGTTTGAATAGGTGAAAATTTATAGGTGGGGCTTCATGGTCCGAGCACGGTAGCACGGGGCTCGAGTCCACCCTGCCCTCGGTGCTGCATCCACCCCCTAGATTTTAGCAGCTATCGTAGTGAAATGGATTAAGCCATTGGTCATGCTATCAGACATGTCATACAACTGGATTGGCATGTGTTGACAATAAATATAATACAAGAAACATATAATAACTAAACAAAGCAACTGACTTTCCCTATATGTGCCATATGCCTGCTGAAAGAGATGCACCACTAGCTGACAAGTCACAACATGCACACTCACGATAGTTGCACAATCACATATAAATATTTATTTGTTTCCTATAGTTTTCAAGATAGAGATGAGTGGTCTAATCTTATCAGCACAAGCTTGACGACGATGGCCATCCGAAACTGACTGCCGGCATAGTCACAAGCGACGTTAACCCGGTGGGAGCAGCTTCACGTGGCCTATCACGTGCCACTGCCTACGTGTCCACGGCCATGGCCGTGCGATCCGAGATAAACGGTCTAGAAACCGCAAGGGAATCACCGTCTAGGGGCCACTGGTGAATGCTGCACTTATGGACGGAATGCCCATCTTTTTTTTTTAAACAATGCCCAGCTTTTTTATCCCCTATTGGCTCGCCTATTATTGGCTACACTTACACATGAGATGAGATGCTATATATGTATATACTGTATATGATAGAGATTGAGAAATCGAGTAAGGATGCTACTGTGATATTGTGGCCCTCATCTTTCACAAGTGGAAATGACTGGTCATAGTCTAGGGCATTTTATATAAAGTAAATTATGACCTAACTCATGTAGATTTATTTATCAGGATGGGACAATGTCTTGGTGGAGGGCATTCTTCATCTTTCTAGTGCTCTTATAGAAACTCAAGCAATAATACTCCTCAAAGATCCCATATTTTTTTATTTAAGAACTCCTTCTATTTTTTATAGTCCATTTCCTAGATCTAACTCTAGCAGTGTTGTAGCTTTCAAATTTGGATCTACTTTTTATTAAGACCTCCTTATCATGCACAAGTTGTTTCTGTAGTTAAATGAAGTTAAATGTTTTGGCATGACAATGACATCCACACAAACACAAACATTTCTCATGGAATAGAAAAATAAAAAATAAAAATAATTAGAGTAAAAAGAAAAGGGAGGAGAGATTTTAATTTAAAATGGAAATACGAAAATCCACAAAAAACAAAAGGAAAGAGAAAAAGAAAAAATAGAAGAAAATATAGGAAAACAAAAAATAATAAAACATGTGATGAAAGTAAAGAAAATGAATTGTTTGCCACTTTTCCTAAATATCAGTTGCCTGAAAATTCAAGTTGCTTCAGGCAACGTGCTTGCTGTTTTTTTGGTATTTGTTCTCTTGTGATTTGTTTATAATTTATTAATTGTCTTTGTTTTATAATATATTTAATTTTATAAAAAATGTGAATTGTTAATTGTCTCTGTGTCAACATATATTAGATTTTGTCACGTTTTTGGTTTTTTCTATCGGGTTTTTATTCCTGGATACAAAAAATGCAAATTATGTCTGTAGAAATTGCAATGAACTAAAGCTATAATTTCAATATAAAATATATGCAATAACTATTGCCTGAAAGGAAACTAAAATTCAGGCACCTGAATTTTAGCAACTCCCATTACTTGCTTTATGGCTCCCAAAGACATTGTTTGCCTACTCCTAATCAATCGGTTTGCGTCAAATGTGCCTTCGTGGTTGCGGATGACAACCATGAACCATCTCGATCACCTACAATCTGTAATGTCTATCCAGTGGATGGGGTGGGCATTCGGTTCTTGGTTTAGTTCCTCAGTAATACATGAAATTCGGTTTCTAGAAAATAGGAATTGATCGGTTTCAAAAAAATTTAGGAATCGAATATTTTGGTTTTTGGTAATTTTGGTTCGGTTCGATTCTAACTGTATTGACTGAATTTTTTAGTAGAGGATAGTTTTAAAGCAAATTTAGACAACATTACCCCTCTATTTAAGATAAGAATAATTGATAAGAGAACAATAGCAATATAGTAACAAAAATACATATAAGTGACTTACAAAATATAAGTGGCATCACAAATAAATCGAGCATAGTCTTACAAAATATAAGTGACTTAGAGCAACTCCAACAGTTTTTCATCTTAGGTTTCCATCTTTATTTTTTTTGGCAAAAACAGAAAAAACATTCTCCAACAGTTCCCTATACCAGGTTGCTATTTATCCCAAGTTGAAAAAAAAGCCTCCGCGCACGCATCCGTCCGTATTAGAAAAAATGGAAGGGCATAAACATAATTTTGTTTCAGACTTAGGATTCCTAATGTAAGTTTTTAAAAGGTGGAAGGACGTAAACTTAATTTTGTTTCTATCTCAGGGTTCCTGATATAAGTTTAATCTAGATTTTGCAAGTGAATTATTTTCACTTGCCATACATTTTAGAGAGTTGCCAACAAGTGAATTTTAGCAAACACTTGGAGATACTCATACAATTTATGTATTTTAGTTCTTTCAGTTAATTTGGTTATCTAAAAGTATAGGAACTAAAGTTTTCTTAGTTATTTTGGTTCCTTACAATCTGGAACCGAATAAGGAACCGATTTAGTTCCAGTTACTTTGGTTCCATTTTTTTTTATTTTCGGTTAAAAATACCCAGGCCTAATTGGACCAGAAAAACAAGGAAATAACGGCCCAAAAAGAATCAGCCACCTGCAGCCCAAAGCCCGAATCACCGGACGCGGAAGAAGTGGTCGGCCCCGTACCTCCATCCGACTGGTTTTGTATGACGTGCCCCATCCATGTCCCTTCTCCCCTCCGATAAACCCTAATAGCGATCCTACCAATCCGCTAGCCACCATGCCCTCCCGCGGCATCGGCGGCCGCGCGCGCACCCGCCGTGCACGTCGCCGGAGGGAGGCAGCAGCGACGAGGGACTGGGCCGGCGGCCTGGGGACGGACGCGCTCCTGGCGATCTTCCACCGCCTTGACCACATCGACGTCCTGATGTCCGCGGACCACGTGTGCCGCTCCTGGCGCCGCGCCGCGCGGGAGGAGCCCTCGCTGTGGCGCCGCGTCACCATGCGCGGGCACGAGGGGATCGCGCGCCGGCTCAATCGCGGCGGCATGGCCTGTGAGGCCCTCCGGCGCAGCGCCGGCCGCTGCGAGGCGTTCTGCGGGGAGTACGCCGGGGACGACGGCTTCCTTATGTACCTCATTGAGCAGTGAGAATCAGAATCTCCCCTCTTGAGAAATTTTATTTATTACTCGTTGACTGATATTGCATTTCATCGTTGAGCTATCATCTTGTTGCTTGCCGACCAGCTGTTGTTTTGACTTTTGAGTGTAATTTTGGTATGTATATTCATCTCGTTCATCACCTTCTTTTTCTTAGTGTGGGTGTCTGATCTGGTTGTTGTCGAAAATTAGCCAGCTTCCTACCTTTCTTTTCAGATTTACCACTTATTAGCCCATAATGTTATTGTATCAGCTAGGAATGGTTCTACATTTAAAATCTAGAAAGAATGTGTGTTGCAGGTCTATTTCAGAGTATGTCAGACTTTGTGCTGTGGTAAAAAATTTTGCAGGTATAATTCTTACAGATCGAGTGCCATACACACTGACATGTGTCTGTAATATAATATGTTTTTGCAAAATTGAAAAGACCGATCCTAGCTTACAGATCGAGTGCCATACACCTTTAAGCATTGTTTGTAGTTTTCGCCAGCCTTTTTTCATTAATTTTCATCAAAGATGCTAACTACCAAATGTCGTCGTTTCTACCTGTCCCTAGTAATACACACTTTCAAGGTTGAACTGGCAAGAAACAGATGTAGCTCATTGCACACCATCGTAGAGTATAGCAACATTCAATTTCATATATGATTTGTGTGCTATAGAGCATAATAGCTTGAGAAGAGAAGGTGGATGGTGTGGACATATCCAAAAACTAGACATATCTGTATGTTTGGTAAACTCTTACAGTTTTTGAACGCAGGTTAACTCTTACAGTAATCCTGGTGACTTTATAACATTCACATATTAGTTATGTTTACGGCTTGAGTGGTATACTAAGTCTGTCCTGAGCAGTTACAACTGCAAAGTTTATTGTCATAAGATTATGACAGTCCCTGAAATTTCTGAAGCATTTGAAAAATGCACCACTATACATAGCAAGATCTGAAAAAAAAAAGTATCTTTGAATTCTGGATTGGATACATGCTTCAGAGTTTGTGTTTATAATTTCTACACTGAAGCTAACTGAAAATTTGTATATCTTGTATCCTGACATGTAAATTCTGGTTCGTCCATTACTACCCCCAAAATCACTGGCTCGATGAAACTGTTGTAGGCTTATAATATAAGTTATATATACCACAATAAGTTATACCACACTTAGGCAAAGTCCCAAAATTTAGTCAAATGTCATCACTGCAATGTTTTCTCATACCAGATCTGACTCTATATATGATTGTTTATATTTGAAAAAAAGGTCATCCTATTCCTATATAGTATATACCATGTGTTCACCCAAAGGAATACATGTATACCTCAACTTATTTTCATTTTGACAGAAGTTCAGTAGCGCTGAACAACTTTTATCTGAATACTTTTTGATGCCATTGGATCGCTGATTTGTTAAGGCATTGTGCTAATTTTGCAGGGCCCCTTGTCTGAAGAGCCTTCGCCTTATTTCCTGCAACCTTGTCTCAGATGAAGGACTTGTAGAGGCTGTGAAAGAGCTCCCTCTGCTTGAGGAGCTCGAGCTCTCCCTATGTGCTAACGTTGGTGGTTTCCTTGTGAGCAATAATGACGTTTGTGGTTATGATGTACATGTGTACAAGTTTGTTAGCGAAGTATGCCCACAGCTGAAGCACTTCAGACTGAGCAATGAATATTTTGACATTGTTAGAGATTGGAACAAGAACAAGGACGTTAGAGGGATTGCAGGCATGCATGGGCTACGCTCCTTGCAGCTTTTTGGCAATGGCATCGACAATCAGGGCCTAGAAACTGTCTTGGACAACTGTCCCCATTTGGAGTCCCTTGATATACGCCATTGCTTCAACGTCGACATGGACAATGAGACCCTGCTTCTGAAGTGTGCCAAGCTCAAGACGCTGAGGCTTCCTGATGACCCAACTGATGACTATGACCTCAAAGTTAAAACACCTATCAGGTCCATGATGTCTGTGACTGATGACGATAGCGTTTGGTATTCTGATGTGTGTCCGTGTAATAACCGGTCCTTCCGCTCTGAAGACTGCCTCAGTGACTCCGGGGATGACATGGATTTCTTCGGTGAGCCATCCCGCTATGAGTGTGACCTTGACAAGTATGACAAGATGCTTCCAATGAGCATGCGCACGTTCCTGAAATAATAGGCGATCTGCATGCAATTTCATGGAAGCACTCAGATGATAGTATATCTCTCTACTGGCACGCTCCTCTGTTTTCTTTTTGTTGTTTCTACATGATGGTGAAATTTGTCTCCGCTTAGTCTTTGCTTTCATGTTGGTCTATTTGATTGATCTTGGGCATATTAGGTTCACAACAGTGTGGTGAAAAATTCTCCTGTGTCGTGAAAAGTGAACAGTCTGAATGCTGTGAAAACTAATGCAGTGTGAAACTGAAATAAGTGCCAAGTTGCTAGCTTATCTTTCGAAAGCACATGTTCCTATGTACTGTGGTTCAAAATCAACGGATTCCAAGAAGCTCCAATCTTGTGCATCGTATCATCCAGTGGCATTGATATTTGAGGGCTTCAATTGTGACAGTTCTTTTGATGACCACCGGATGATCCACCAAGTGACTCTTCTCTTATTATGTGGTGGGGCTCTGTCTTCTCTTGATGACTTATTGGACTCCATCACATAATTCGGTGAATGCTCCGGTGAGGAATCTCCATAGTTTCTTATACTTTTCAACTCGAATCTTCATCAAACCTTGTCCTTACACCCCTAGGACCTATTATAACACATCTTCAACATAGATATAAGCGTTTCTTCTACTTTCAGCTCGAATCTTGATCAAACCTTGTCCTTGCACCCCCTAGGACCTATTATAACATATCTAACACATATTCAACATAGATATAAGCAATAGGGGGCTTATGTTGTCGTCTCAATAACCAAAACTAAAAGACATGACTATTGACACATAATCCTTATAACGGCGAGGTCGGCTAGAGTAGCCTAGCAGTGAGGCACGATGTGCAGATCTTTCCATTGTGGAAGAGCTCATCGATTGTGGACAACACGACGACAAAGGCCAAATAATGTTGAGCCTCTATGAGTGGCTCCCATTTCTTGCCACCCTATGCCTCTCTACTAACCAGTTCGTCGCCCCAATCCCTACTGAGCTCACTAGCTATAGCCGCCCTTGTGAGTTCTAATAGCCTCAAACCACTCGACCTCTTGGAGAAAAAGCTTGAGGGTGAGATCTTGCCCCAGTTGGGGGAACAAGGTTGAGGAGCACTAGCCAAATCCCATGTGCTCACGCTCTAGCCGCAGGCTTAGGAGCACCTGCCTTAGCCTTGACATCATCATATCTACGGGAGTACAAAGGGCCGCCGTGTCATTGCATCAGCTACTTCCTTCTGTCAGTGCACCGGTAAGGGAGGTGCTACAACCATAGACGTACGCAACACTAGCGAGTCACACGACGTGAACGGTATAGCAGTAGAGGATAGTGCTACGCCAACAAGTTGGTTGGTGCAAAGGATAGGTGCAGCATGGAGACAATGACCCTGCAGAGTGGCTACAAGCGATCATAGATCAACAGTCAGCTACATAGCGGTTGTAGTAGCAAGTCTGCATAGCTAGATATGCTTGAAAAAATCTCTTGATTTGAGGATATGCAATCCTGCATATATATGGGCCTGTGCAGGAACCAGACAAAAAAATTGCACTACAGGATCCTAGGTAAGGGATTGTGCAAGGAACCAATCAGGAACCAATCAGAAGCTATGTAATATATGACTATATGACTAGTCTACTTTAAAGAAGTTTTTCAGAGTTGAAATTATTAAAGGATCAGGTTCGTAGTGTATCAAAAAAGGTTAAATGGTATTGAAACTTTTCCCATTTAAAATAAATTATTAGATGAGATAGGTACTAACTCCATCATTAACACTAATATATAATCTTTATCATCACCTGGTCAGAAGGCTCCGTCACCATTAACATTCTAGGTGACTACAAAGCAAACTTCTTATACTCTGCTATGGGATATATTCTGTTTGTTTCAGCTTATAATTGATTCGCTTATAGTCGCTCTATTGTGAAGATTTTTTCATTTCTCAAATTTCAATTGTGTTAGTTCAAAATTCTGATGTAGTCGTCAGAAGAATCATAAATAATTGAAGCATTTGGCTGGATTTTCGCTATTTTCTACTTCAATTATGAGTGGAAACTTACAAAGCCATAGTTGACTACAAAGAAAACAGAGCCAGTAGTGGTGGAGCTTGGATTTACTCAAGACTAGGGCCTCTATTTAGAAGTGAAAAATACCCATTATGCATCTATCTTACTCAGTAGGGGTCAATTAATGTCAAACACAGAAATAACTAAGATAATGATAAAATTTCTAAGTGATACAACGATTGAATCTGAAATTGCTAAGAACTTTAAACGGTATACAGGATGAGATGAAAATGAATATCTACTCCCTCTATTCGGAAATAAGTGACCCTTCAGTTATGAATCTGGACAAATGCTTATCAAAATTTATAGCCGAAAGGTCACTTATTTTGAGAGGAAAGGAGTAATGTCTAGTGAGGTGGTGCATTCACATCTTCCATGTCCTCATCAAGCCCTTGCATGTGGATAAATGAAAATATAAATAAAAAGTCATAAAAAGAATAAAATATTGAGCATATATTCTAATTTGAATGTCACATACCATTATACAAGTACTACTAGGTAACTTCTTCAAATGGGACCAATTCTTCACAATATTGTCAGATATACATCTTTCTCTCTCTCAATATAATAGGCATATGATGATTCAACCATTGCAAAGTCTTGATCCTCTTCATTGTGAAGAATCTTTAGATAATACATCTATTATCCATATTTGATTACAGAGAAAGAAAAATAAGATCACGAGGTACTCAACAACAGGGGAGGTAGAGATAAGCCTGGACGAAAAACTCGAAACTCGCTAGCTCGCTCGACTCGCTCGGTAATAGCTTGGCTCGAGCTCAACCTGTTTTATAATGAGCTAGCTTGTTTTATAACGAGCTAGCTCGATTTATAACGAGCCAGCTCAAGCTGGCTCGCGAGCTGCTCGTTAGCTCGAATGAGCCAGTTAATTCACATGCCAACAAACTAAAATTACCTTGGCCTATCTAGCTATACAGCCCTCGGTGGCCTCGACCCATATATTGGTCATTTATTTTGCTTCGGTCTTAAATTATATTCTCCTATATTAAATTTATAAGTAATTTATGCTTGTTGCCCACATGCTTTTTATAATCTCCCTATAATGTGTTTTTATAATTTGGCTCACGACCCAAACGAGCTAGCTCGAGCTGCTTAGCGAGCCAAGCCGAGCTACTCTTCTAGTTCGTTTGTATAATGAGTTGAGTCGAGCCAGAATGTTAACGAGCCGAGCTATAACGAGCTGAGCTGGCTTGATATCCAGGCCTAGGTAGAGAGAGACCGAGGGAGGGCTAGACAGGGTGTATGAAAGCTCTAGTTTAATTTTGATAATTGATGAAACCTATGTGTACTAATTTTTGTCATGAGTAATATGCAAGATAGATTGGTACATACCAAGTGATGGAGCTTGATGATGGATGGTGATGTCCAAAAGATGGTAATCAAGTGCTCCACATTTGGAAAAGAAGAAAGAGAAAAATAAAATGGGCTCAAGGCAAAGGTATATTTGTTAGGGCCATTTTGTTTTGTCACTCAAGACACCAAGTGGGTGTGAGTTGGGTTTAGGATAGATAACGTACTATAAAGAGAGGTCATCTTTAATTACAATGGTTATCTAGTGCCACTAAGTGTGGGTCTCTTTTGTATATGCATAAGCACTTAGCGACATGGTGAGATGCATGAGAAAGTCTGGGCAAATTCTTTGTGAAAAGCTATCTCAAGTGCTAAAATTAGTTTGGTGAAATTAATTGGAAAGAGATAACACTTGTTTTGGGCTGTTGTGCAACCTAGACCAGAATTTTTTGTTTGCGGAGCTAAAATTTCTTGACGATGGTGCTCAGTCCTGAAGCCGTATTTATCCAGAAATTTTCTTGCCCCTACAAGAAATTCTAGTCGCGAGTATTGACTGTGTGTGTTCATGGAGAGAGAATAACCAGAATTTTTTTGGCCCTACTAAGAAATTCCGGTTCACCTCAGATCCAGATGCTAACGGTCATGTGCATGAGCTGAGGCTTTTTGGGGTGCTTTTGACCCCTCTTCTCTCTCTTGCTCATTCTTCTTCCCTACTTGTCCATTGAGATCCAAAAGAAGAAGAACAAGCTCTTGCTCCTCTCCTCTCTCACTTCTAAAGATTTATGCTCCATTCAAGTGAGAGATTCAGTTCTAGTGATTGAATTGAGAGCTTCAAGAGCATATCCTCCCTCTCCTCTCCTTCTCCAAGCTTGGTACTTTTTCATGAGAGGTTGGGGGAAACCCTAGTGCATTGATTCATGATTTATGATTACATTTAGTGGCACTAGGTGGTGGTTGTGATTGTGGATTTCCTATTACTCTTGGTGATTGCCGTCACCTAGACAGTTGGTGCTTGGTTGATTGGTGAGGGGATTTAGTAATTGTATCCGCCCCCAATTAAAGATTGTGAAGGGGTTCTTGTGCCCTCCCCGTGGAGGTTACAAAAGGCAACTTTAATGGATTGCTCGTGTCATTGAGCTACCACACTTGTGGTAGGTTCTTGCGGTGCTTGGTGGTGGCTTGGCTAGTGAATGCCAATTAAACTGCTAAACCACCAAGTTTTGGTTGACACAACGGGGACTAGCTTGCTGGCAAGCAAGTGAATCTCAAGAAGCTTTTGATAAATTGATTGATTGGCATTCTTGGTATTCATATTGTAATTGGTTGTATATCATCTCGGTGATTGGCTTCATCTCTTCAACGTTGGTATAAAAGATCACTACAGATCTTCTTGCATTACATTCATTTATATTCTTGTAAAGTAGCTTAGCAAGCTTTTTAGTGTGGCTAGTTGTGAGACCTTGCTTCTGTTGTGCTTTAGATTAGTGAGTCCTTTTAGTTGGTTTTTGAGAGCTCACTAATTTAGAGGTAGTGACATAGAAATTGTGTGCCATAGAGATTATAATTTACTAGAATTGTTATTAGGTGGCTTGACTAACAATTAGAGCTAGAGCAAACTACATTTCACTATTTGTCTTACAAACAAATTTACTCTAGTGCTTTTATAGTTTTTAAATTGGGCTATTCATCCCTTATATAGTCATTTAGGACCTTTCAGTGTATAGTTGTTAGAGTTGGAGCCTCGAGGGGGCTTGTCACTACCTCACTGGTGCGGCAATGGTCACTGGGAACCCCAGCCAGGGACATGGTCAGATGCCTCATTCACTTCTTTCACTTGGCAATGCCGGCCGTTAGTCTCTCTAGCCCTAGTGCCATGCCTGCGGTATAGGCAATGGTGGGGCTATGACCTCAGATGGTGGCCGGCGTGGCTGCATGCAGCGGCTGTTTCTCTAGCTTCTCCCCTCTCTGCACGGTTGGGGACTCTCTTCTAAAATTTGTTGTCCTGTTTGGATACAAAGTATTTTTGGAGTTTTAGAAGAATACCATAGTCTTGTGAAATACTTTGGTTTTAGAGTGATATAAAGTTTTTGGAAGCAACAAATTTTATGGTTTTAAAAACCATGGTATTGTTAAAACTAGTCTTTTGAAGTTTTAAAAACTCCACTTTAAACCTCTTTTTTCTAAACCACGGTTTTGCACATCATTGGCTCTAAAACTACAGTTTCTTGATACTATGGTTTCTTAATACTACAACATCCAAACAAAACAGAAGCATACGCCAGACGATGATTAGAGCCTGAGCCCTAGGCCCATGTCCACCCCTGAACAGTCGGTCACTTGATCAGTTGCATTGGCAGCAGCTTTGATGGATATTTGACAGATTATTATATTGTGAGATTCCACACATTATTAGTATGCATAAAAATTTGGAGTTATGAATTATATATTTATACATTGTGAGCATACTGAACCTGGCGCAGTTTTCACAATGGTGCGAAAACAATATACATCATTACCAACACATTGTTTAAATAGCTATTGCAAATTGATTCTGTTAATCTATTACAAACTGATTCTGTTAATACGCTTTCCATATGTAAAGATGCATGGTAAAGTTGTACATTGTTTCTCAAAACGTAGCATAAATAATCTATTACAAACTGATTCTGTTAATACGCTTTCCATATGTAAGATGGTAAAGTTGTACAACAAAAGGTACATAACATCATAGAATATATGCAGAGTGATGAATCTCATAACTCATGACCACTCCTTAGCATACTTCCAGTTACATTGAACAGACACGTCAAAATAATTGCAGCAAAAAGGAGATCTGACATTGCCCACTGATTGGATATCATTCAAGGAAATCCATAATTTGTAGTCTCAGTTTGTCAAATAAAGATGGTGACGATGATGAGGCAGTTGTAATATCCACCACACCACTACCCTTTGGAGATTTCTAAAAATATGCTACTGCCTTCAGTCGTCATTTAGCCATGGATTGAGTATTTTGGAATACTCAAGTTCCTCACTCTATCACATTTTTTCTGTAGCTCGTCATCCATGTTGTAGTACTCGAAAGAGCCAGTAATGTGTAGAGATTGCAGTATAGGGCAGTTGTCAAGGATGGCCGTCAGTCCCTTCGTAGTCAGATCACATTCAAACAATTCTAGTGACTGCAAATTTAACATCTTTGGAATTTCTCCGTCAATAATCTCCAATACCAACTCCTCATCGACACCACATTCATCATTACAGGATGCGCTAAAACTGAGTTTGAGTTTCATGAGATGGGGGCAAGCTTGACAAACAGATTTTAACATATTCTCACTGGGGGTATTAACATAGACAAGTTCAAGATCCTCAAGGAGAGGGTGCTTCTCGACTGCCACATTCAACACTTCATTGGGTATATCTAGGCATAAAAGATGTAGCCTCTTCAAAGAATTTGCTCTGCAGGAATGTTTTAAAATCAATTAGAATGCATATATGAATTCATAAATGCTAATGCATGATATTAGTGGTATGTAACAAATCATCTGTGCAATTGAATATTACCGTGCTGTGCTCTGGTGAGACTGAGAAGCTAAGATAGCAAAAAAAAGATATACAAATAAAAAATATTGGAATTGACGATCTTTAATTTAGTTATTCAACAAATATGAAAATAAAGAAAAAGGCTTTACCATAACAGCAATAAGCCAATGATGGAAAATGTTAATACAAAAAAAAAAAAAAGAATTGGGTTAGAGAGTTAGGTTTTATCTCCCATCAGATTATTTAAACTCCATCGAGTGGCATAAAACTCACCAGAAGAAGTTATGCCACCAGAGGTTCTCATGTAGCGAAGATGCACATGGTTCAGGTTTGTCCATAGATTTTCAGCAAATTGCAGTGAACATACGGGCATTTTGTGATTCGTCAAGCTACCTTTGATGGTAACCTAACAGCAACTGATCTTATATGATCACTCCGAAGAAAACTAAATGATTGTGTGCACCACCAAATTTCAGATGCATTTATCTCATCAACAACTTTGCAGCAACCAGTTTACTTGGGATATCTTCAGAAATAAATGTTTTCACCCGTTCAGTGACTAAAATGTTGTTGAAACTTAAAAAACACCGAAATTATTAACAACTTTGTATGGATCAGTAGACCTGATCGAACCAAACAAGTGCCATAATAAAATGTGGAATAATAAGAACAATTCAGGTTAGATTTCCAGTTTTCCGGAGCTACCTTATCCAGCTAATGAGTATTTAATTAGCATTACAAATTGAGTACTACGACGCACAGTTGAGGTGCATTAGGTGTGCTCACTACGGTTTGGTTAATTTGTTTCGACGAACAAATAAACTGAAAAAAATAAAATACTACTTGGTTGGCAAATTGGTACCTTTCCACCAGATAGAGCAGCAACTCCTCGTCGCAGGGCCCGGAGAAGGACTCGCAGCGGCTGGCGCCACGGTCCACGGCGGCGCGCAGCATGGCCCCCAACCCTTGCGCAGGCCCGCGGACACCAGCGCTTCCACGTCGATGTCGACGCGGCGCCACAGGCCGGGCTCCTCCAGCGCGGCGCGGCGCCACGCCGAGCACACGAGCTCGGCGGCCCGCATGATCTCGCCGCACGGCCAGAGCTTGAGGAAGACGGTGGACAGGATGTCGCGGGGCAGCGCTGCCCAGTCCCTCGGTCCCGCGGTAGGTTTCGAGCGGCAACGGCGTGGGGAGGAGGAAGGCGGCATCGCTGGCGGCTAGGGCGAGAGAGACGAGCATCACACGCGCAGCTTCCACGTGGGCCTGTTTAGTTTTTGTGGGCCCAATAGGGAGATTTTGACTCCAAATAGTAACCCTCTTGGATAAAAGCAACCGCCATGTTGGACTGTCTCCCGTAATAAGGTAATTTTCAATGGAATTTTATGAGGTTTCATGCATACTAAATGAATTACCACATCACCTCAAAGAGAATTTCTACATGAAACTAGAAGAGAAAAAGAATTCGTTTCATCTCCATGAAACTTATCAAAATCATTTCTAAGACTTGGGAAACCGTGTGAAATAGCCACTGAGGCACAGGATTCGTTTCATCGTCGCGGTTGAGGCCACGAGCACCATCTCCGCCATAGTCGTGAGCTCCATCTCCGTTGTGGTCGGTAGCCTCATCTAGAACCGGATGTCGCCGCTGTCAGAGGGGAAGGCAAACTCCACTGTGAGGTCTGCCGGCGCAAGGCGAGCACCGCCGAACACGGAAGCGATCTCTGCCGCTGAGGGCGTGGGCTTCGCCACGCGAGCTCTGCCTCGCGAGCCACGGACACAAGCTCCGTCGCTGCTGCCAGAGGGGAAGGCAACCTCCGCCGTCGCAGGCGTCAACTCGGCTGTGCGGGCTTGGCCTCGCCGCTCCACCTATGAGCCACGGACACCTGCTCTGCGTGCGGCCACTCCGCCTCGAGAGCTGCGGAAGCGAAGCTCTGTCGCCGTCTTGGCGCCTGGCTGTGTTGGGGGAGCCCGCCAGGAGGACTCCGCTGGCTGCAGGCAAGTGACGCCGCACTCGCAAGCTCCGGGTGCTTTGCCGCGTGGGCTCCATGGGTCCACGAGCTGCCGCCACACGTGGGCTCTGCCCGGCCTCGGCCTTGAAGCGCAGCCGCGCCCACGCTCCGCCCGCCGGCCATGAGCGCAGCCGCGCACGGGCTCCGTCTAGCCACAAGCGCGAGTGCCGTAAGGCCACGAGCTCCGTTGTGCATGAGGATGCCGGTGTAACACCTCAAGTGTTAAGCATGCATTAGGCACTTAATTAATTCACACTAATCATCATTTACATGACATGGTCATATTTAGCATAAGCATGAGCATCATTCCCTGAAAACCCTAGCTGCAATTTATTATCTCATGTGTTGCATGTTTACTTTAATTGCTTACTTTGATTGCCAATTAGATAATTAATTATCCATGTCAATTGCTTGATCAAGTTTGGATCCATGTGCCAACTTTTTGAAAAGTTTTAACAGAATTTTGGTTGCAAAAGATTTGACAAATTTTGGAGCAAATTGAAAAGAGTTTAAATTTCTCTTTTAAAAGCCCTCCTTCAAAAGGGATTTATAATTCAAAATATATTTGGAATTTGGCCTCAGCCCTAAATTAAAAAGTGTTCAGTTTTAAATTCCCTACAACTTTAATTTTGGGCACTTTCTCTGAAAAAGCTTTTTAAATTGTCAAATTTGATCAGTTTTAGGGCTGTTTTGATTTAAAAGCAAAAATTCAAAAAAAAAAAGAAGAAGCCTTACCGCGAACAGGCAGGCCGAAACCGCCCATTCCGCCCACCGGGCCTGCTGCCGCGCCCTCCCACGCCCAGTAGCGCCGCCACCCGCGGCCGCCCGGCCGAGCCGCGCCACCCCGCGCCCGCCCTGCCGTGCGCGCGTGGCGGCCGAGCTCCGGCAACGCGGGCCCCGCCACGACCACGGCCGCACCCTACACCCCCCACGCCTCCGCCCTCCGCTCCCTCCTCCACTTCCTCCCTCGCGTAGCAGCAGCGATAGAACACCAGCAGCAGTACCGCGGCCGCCGTCGCCTTCCACCGCGGCGAGCCGCTGTCCCGTCGCCGACAAGCTGTACCACCGCCGCCTTCGCGCTCACCAAGCTCCGCCACCACCCACGCGCCTTGCCGTAGCCTAGCGGCCGCCCGTCGCGCTCGGGTGAGGGCCAATTTAGTCGTTCTTCCGCCGCCGCCATGGCGGAGCTCCGACGAGCTCACGGCCCAAGCTGCCAACCGCCGTCCCGGCTTCCGTCCCACTCTTTTTGTGTGCGCACCACACTCGCCCGCGGAGCCACGGAGCTACTCCACCCACCACCGCGCCTTACCATGGCCTTGGCGGCGAAATAGCCGCCTCGCCCGGCATAGCCACGCCGCCAAGCCGCCATGAACGGGCTCGAGGCTCGGGCTTGCCCCTGTCGGCGCACCGAACAGGCTCGCTAGCCCCGCAATGGTCCCGCCGGCCCAACGCACCTCGGCTCGGCAAGCCGGGCCGCCGGAACGGCCGCCGTGCGCGCCACCCCGCGCCGCCGCTTGTCGCGCGCCGCCGTTCCGGCCGCCCACCGGACCCCCTAACCCCGTCACCGGTGTGCGCCACACCATGGGGGTCGCGTCGGTGTCGGCCGCGCCCTTCGGCAAGCTCACCGTCGGTGTGGAAACGGCCGGTCAACCGCCGCTCTGCCGCTCGGCCGGCTGACCGGTGGGACCGAGTTGACCCGGGGCCCAGCAGGCAGTGGCTCGGGTGCACTGGACCGGGTGCACCTAGCGCCGGGTTTTCATTTGTATTTGAAAAACAATTTCCAGAAATGCTTTTAAATGCATTTTTAATTCATAACTGGCATATTTGAGATCCAAATTTGATGAAAATTATTGTGCTAGGTTTCTTGTGAGTATATCTATCAGGTAAAAATGTAAAATGCAATTTTTGTGATTTTTCCCTGTGTAGTTTTATTTAATTGCTAAAAAGGCTGAAATCTGGTTTTATTCCTAGTAAATTGCATATAGCTCAGAAAAATGTGATTCTTGCTTTGTTAGATTTGTTATGTGATATAGTTTCTGAGAAAAATGAATGTCATGTAGTTTCTGTGTAAAATTATTGAGATGTGATTTAATTGCATTTTTAGGCTGTTTCTTGTTTAATTTATAGTAAGTAAATTATGAGGAGTTATGGCTTGATATTTTTTTGGTGACTGTTCTTGTACTAAGAAGCAACCATGAAAAATATTAAATCTGTTGTTTGGTACTTTTCACTGTACAAAGTAATTAAATGTGCATTTCTGTCCTGCTGCTTGTTATTTTTGTGTAGGCCATGATATGCTATGAAATGTGATGAAAATTTTATTAGGGCTCTGTTTTAGTATGATGTAGCTACTGTAATTTTTATAGAATTTTCTGGACAGTTTAGATATGAGTCACAGTTCAAGTGCTAGTTTTCACATGAAATGATAAGGCTTTGAATTAATTGTTTTAAAGAGTTTAATATTGCTTTTTGAGTACTTTTACTTATATATTACTTGCTGGTCATATTATGCAGCACCATGATAGAAATGTGATGGGTGATTTATAAGTAGTGATGTTTCTCCTTTTTGCATGTTGTTGTGTGTCTGCATACACACCCACCTCTCTCTTTATGCTCTTCTCTAAGTATTTAGAAAAGAGGTATGCACATACTCAGTAAATGAGTTAAGTTGTTAGTAGAGAGGAGATATGCACCTACTCTGTCAAATGATCTGTTAATCATCTTCATTCATGAGCATCATACGTGTATGCATTCACTGTACTTATATATGTGCATCGCATCATACAAGGTTCGCGGGGAGGACCTCCGGTTTTTCGGAGATCGAAAGCAGGATCACCGGGAGGAGCCCCAGCAGGAGGTTCCCCAAGAAGGAGAGGAGGTCGAAACAGAGGATCTACCGGAGTGTCCCAATCACAGGGCTAGTGACTTCGTTCGAGGCAAGCACCGGAGCATTTCCTTACCTATGCTTTCTAACAGTCTAATTATGATTTACGCTTGTTGCATTAGGTATAGGAGTTGTGTGACACCGTTGATGCATTATATCCTTGCTTTACCATTGATTATCCCACCTTGATATACCCTGTTAGTCTAGGGCGAGTATTATGCTTAGCTTGCTTAGACGGTAGAAGTCGGGTGATTTCCTGTCATCCGCGAGTATAGGTGGTTACTTGTGATTGATGGAAAGCTTATGTTGATATCATCCGGTTGATGGTTATGGTCGAGATAATTGGAGACCGGACGGAGTCTTGTGGGGTTGTTGGACCATAGTGATTCCGTGCAGTGTCGATTAAGGACCGTACCGTTGATGTACCCTAAGTCATGTTGAACGCATGCCTCATACTTAGTTGGCCGGATAAGCACTTCCGACCGCGAAGCCTAACACTATCCGGGCGGTTCTCGATCCGTTCGCACCGTATTGGAGATGGATGGGGGACCACGAGGCGCGAAGAGTAAGTCCGAGGTCCAAAGATGGTCGGGCTAAGGCGTCGACGGTCCCCCGGGTACGGTGGTTCTATGCGAGTCCGCGTACTTGTTTTCTGGATAAGTGCCACGGTGATCGTAGCTCACTTCGGCGTGAGTGTGGATTGTATGAGGAATACCCCCGAGCTCGGTAATAATCGATTCGAATCGCCATCGTTCTGGACAAAGGTGAACACTTGACTTGAGCTGCACCATCGTAGTAATGATTATGGAATGTGGTTAATGATGATGATGGGTTAAGCTAATGTTTATTATTATGGTTACTACTCGCTTGCTTAATCATGATTAATATACTATAATGATGCATAGTACAGGTGCTTACCTAGCATAAATAGGAATGATTAAGCTGAGCAATCACTTTTAATGTTACTACCGCTTTTCCGCAAAAAGAGTCAAGCTATCCCCTGATAAAGCCTGTCATACTCCTTGGAGTCTTTTATTTTGAGTCAGTCGGGTAAGTCTAGCTGAGTACCTTCTCGTACTCAGGGTTTTTCCCGCTTGTTGTTTGTGTAGATGGCCATACCTACCACGGGTATTGTGAGACCTGCTTTTATCCAAAGGGATTAAAGTACCAAGGGCATGGTCGTTCTTAATATTCTCCCCACTTGCTTTTGTGGATTGGCTATCGAAATGCAATCGTATTAAACCTAAGTTTGTGTGTGTGGGTTGAGCTTTTAAAACTATATTGTTTCCGCTACTTGGATTTGAAGAACTGGTTTGTAATAACTTTATTTCCGCACTCGATGTTGTTGAACTATTTGTGAAATGTTGTAACATGCGAATGGTGACGCTAAACCTATACGATCTTGGTTGATGATGTTTGGTTTGAAATCCTTCGAGATTTCCGGACTACCGGGTTTATAACGGCTTAAGTGTGACAATTGCTTGCTTAGCGAGTGATTTTTTCACTTATGCTTTTATAAATTGGTCGGTTCTACATTACAGGCATCATCGAGCAAGGTTTAGCGGTTCTTGTTCACATGTGTATTTAAAAACAAAGGATTTTGGTTTCAAAACTAAATTTCAACTTATAGATCTATAAGTCCTTGAGAAAAACCGTTTTCAAATTAAGAGTGTGCCAGTGGTCATATCCTTTATGCCCAAATAAGGACTCTAGATGGCTATTTAAGTAATGACTTGGGGGCTTGCATCATATTTTGTTTTCACTGTTGCCCATGCAGCAAGGTAATTGTATGGGTGCCATTCGCTTGGATGGTAATGTATGGTTCAAATGCCTCTACGCCTCGGTAAGTGGGAGTTGTGAGAGCATGGTTGTCCAACCGACAATTTAGGGGAGTGCTAGTGTGATACCGGAAGTATTTACATGTCAAAACCATGTACTTACCAAGGTGTTTAATTGTGGGTTGTGCCGTCTGTTGAGACGATGCCGTCATTGGACGAGGATCGGGTAGTTGTACTACATGTGCGTGTATTTGGGAATGCACGTACGTGTGAGTGCTTAATCTTTACTTTCTGCAGTGCATTTATTCATACTGTTGGGATGGGCTGAAGTGGATTTTCTACAGGTACATAACAACGATTCGTGTAGAACGACTAGTTATACGCTATGAGAGAACGTTGTATGCCACCGTATATCCGCTAGAAATATTTTTGCTAAGTTTGTGAGAACGTAAGCTACGTGCATACATCATGTTTGTTCATCTCATGTCATTACATTTACCTTCCCTTATAAATTGATTACCTCTGTCAATTAAAATTGGATAATTAATAACTTGTCTCACCCGGGATAAATTTCTGACAGATGGCTCGCACAAAGCAGACAGCTCGCAAGTCCACTGGAGGACGTGTGCCACGTGGACAGCTCGCACCTCGCACCACTATCCGGGAGTCTCACTTCCTGGAGGAGTTTGGGATGCCCACGCTTCTTTGGCGTGTCTTTGGCCCCATGTGGGGTATACGGAGGAGCAAATGACCCGTATACTCTGGGTGATTGAGGAGCCGAGCAACGGAGACCAGCTGGTTGCCGTGGAGGTTACCGTCCCACCACTCCACGAGGACTCGGAGTGGGAGGGGTGGCGCATTCGTGCCTACGGAGTCACACCGGAGGAGGGGGCTAGCAGAGTTGCCTTCTCGGTCCTGCGCATCATCATGGAGCGTTTTCCGCTGAGCCTGGCACAGGCCCTGGCGGGAGTGTTCCCTCGTGGTGACCCTGCTGACACTTTCTGGGAGCAGTCTCCCAGCATGGCACGCTGGCCTGGGATCCATGAGATTGAGGACAGTGACAATGCAGCGATGAGTGCCATGTTTGCTATGATGCAGACCTTGGATGCTACTCAGTCCTGCATGTACAAGATCAATGACTGGAACAAGACCTTGTCGAAGAAGCAAGAGAAGAAGAAGAAGAGGCACTCGGATCATGTCAGAGATCCGAGGCACCAGATTGAGCTTATCACAGCTACCAGAGATGATGCTGAGGCCCGTGAGAGGGCTGCCAATAGGGAGGTCGCTACCTTGCGTGCACGTGTCGCACGCTATGAGCAGTATGAGAGGAACGCCGATATGATGATGGCACAGCTAGTCACAGAGAGGAATGAAGCCCTAACGATGCCCATCACCGGGGGGCGCTTTTTTTTGACGTGAGCGCGTACATTGACCAATTGCACGAGGACTACCACGTGCTATATAACCAGGTTCATGGTCACCATGCGCCTGAACGGCTGAGATGGAGCCCGGAGTCATCAACCCCGATGGAGGTGAGGAGGACGCTGACCTTCCCCCTGCACCCGAGCCTGCACCCGACGACGACGTTATTCTAGCTGCTGAATCCGACGTCGGTAGCGAGCACGAGTAGGCTAGTAGTCTTATCACTAGTCCTAGTTACGCTCTTGTCTCTTTTGTTGTGGCTTGTAACCCTTATGAGATGTGACTCATGTGTGTTGGATCGTCATGTGTTGTGGTGCTATCCGAACGCCTAAAGTCCAGTGTATGTATGCTGGCAATTTTGGATGTTGTATGCCCTGGATGATGCTTTTATTCAGTAATCTAATTAGTGATGTTATGGATTGTGGAAATGAATCTTTATGCCTGTGTGTAGTTGAATGAATTCATTTTCTTCCAATGATTCATTGGCATGATTATTACATTGATTACAATGTTGTAACATCATCTAATAATTACTTGATGCTGAAATATGCAGATGGTTGGGACTCGCCGCACTGTGAGTGGCTCTTTGGTTGGAGATGGATCCAGCCAAGGCGAAGGCAATGGAAATGGTGGTAACGGAGGTAACGGGAACAATGGTGGGAACGGTGGGAATGGAGGAAATGGAGGCAATGACGGAAACGCTGGGGGTAACCTACCACCACCACCTCCTCCACCGTTGACCCGCCGAAAGCAACTTTTCCAACAGTTCCTCGGCGGTCCAAAACATGGAGGCCACGTTGCGTGATATTGCAGCAAACACCAGTGACGGAGGCCACCGTGACCATCCCGTCAACCGGTACAGTACCTTCAAGGACTTTCTGGATACCGATCCGCCCAAGTTCTTGCAGGCTAAGGAACCGCTTGAGGCTCTTGAGTGGATCAACACAATGGAAGACAAGTTTCGCCTGCTCCGTATGACCGAATCATTGAAGGTTGAGTATGGGGCACATCAGCTGCAGGGGCCGGCTGGAATTTGGTGGTCCCATCGGCACCACCACTTTCCCGCCGAATGCTCCCATCACATGGGCACAGTTCACTCAGATGTTTCGCAGCACCTATGTTCCACCAGGTTTGATGGCTATGAAAGTGTCGGAGTTTATGAAGCTTAACCAAGGCAACAAGAGCATGAATGAGTATCTGCAGGAGTTCAACAATCTGTCTCGCTATGCTCCATCTTATGTGGACACGGAGGAGAAGAAAATAGCTAGCTTCAAGAGGGGTCTTAATACCAAGATGGCCAAAACCATGGGTATTAGTTCAAGGGCTACCTTCAACGAGTTTATCAGTGACTGCTTGACTCAAGAGAACAACAACAACCTGCATGCTGCTTCCAAGAACCGCAAGAGAAGCTTTGAGGGAGGATCTTCTCGATGTGCCTCCAATGGCTAATCGTCCGCAAGCCGCCCTCCCCTTTCGTAACTCAAGGTTCTGTGCACCCGCTCCAAAGAGAAATGCTCCACCACCTCCGAAGAACCAGAGGAGTTATCGCCCACCTGCACCTCAAGCTCAAGCCAAGACTGGGGGTTCCACGGCAGCTGCTCCCGCCGTGAGGGGCCCATGCTTCAACTGCAATCAGATGGGTCACTTCGCCAAGTACTGTCCCTATCCGAAGAAGCAGACGACCTATCCTGCCCGTGCACACCACACCACCGTGGATGAGATCCCCGAGGGAGAACCAGTCACTGCGGGTACGTTTCTTGTCAACAATCATCCTGCAGTTGTTTTATTTGATTCTGGATCATCGCATTCTTTTATGAGTCAAGCATATGCACGATCGCATGAGTTAGAACTTAAGCAATTAGATTATGGGTACCGCATCAGTTCCGCTGGTGCTGATGTCCTATCTAATCAGATGCTTGAGCATGCAACTTTTGAAATTAGAGATAAAGCATATAGAGTTAATTTGGTGATACTATCTGGGTTAACTATGGATGTGATCTTGGGGATGAATTGGATGAAAGATAAGCAAGTTGTGATTGATACTGGGAATAGAACCATTACCCTCACGGATCCTCTGGGTAAAGACACTTTCCAAGTGTTATTGCCTCGAGTTGCAGACATGACCAAGTTGACCTATGCTATCCGAGCCTCCTCTTGTTTTCGAGAGATTCCCGTGGTTTGTGAGTTTCCCCGATGTTTTTCCCCGAAGATTTACCCGGGCTACCGCCTGACAGAGACATTGAGTTTGCAATTGATCTTGTGCCCGGTACAGCTCCGATATGCAAGAGACCTTATCATATGCCTCCCAATGAGCTAGCAGAGTTGAAGAAACAGTTGTATGAGTTGAAGAAGTTGGGTTTCATCAGGCCAAGTACTTCTGAATGGGGTTGTCCAGCTTTGTTTGTGAAGAAGAAAGATCATTCCTTGAGGCTATGTGTTGATTATCGGCCGCTCAATGCCGTAACAATCAAGAACAAGTACCCTCTGCCGAGAATTGATATTCTGTTTGATCAGTTGTCTAAAGCTAAAGTGTTTTCCAAGATTGACTTGAGATCAGGGTATCATCAAATCAAGATTCGTCCGGAAGATGTGCATAAGACTGCGTTCGTCACTAGGTACGGGTTGTATGAGTATCTCGTTATGTCTTTTGGCTTGACGAATGCTCCTGCATACTTTATGTATCTTATGAATTCAGTCTTTATGCCTGAATTGGATAAGTTCGTGATTGTATTCTTGGATGACATTCTCGATATACTCGCAAATGAAGAAGAACACGCCCAGCATCTGAGAGTTGCGCTTACCAGACTAAGAGAACATAAGTTGTATGCCAAGCTCAGTAAATGCGAGTTTTGGTTAAAGGAAGTCGCTTTCCTTGGCCATATCATTTCTGAAAATGGCATATCAGTCAACCCGTCGAAGGTACAAGAAGTTATGGATTGGCAACCACCCACGTCTGTGCATGAAGTTCGGAGTTTTCTTAGAATGGCAGGGTATTATCGCCGTTTTATTCTAGATTTCTCTAAGATTGCCAAGCCAATGACAAGTCTGCTACAGAAAGAGCACAAGTTTGTCTGGACAGAGGCATGTGAGGCAGCCTTTCGCACCTTGCGAGAGTTGCTAACCACCGCTGCCCTGTCTTGGCACAGCCCCTGTTTTATCGAGAAGCCGTTTGATGTGTACTGTGATGCATCGAAGACTGGTTTGGGTTGTGTGCTGATGCAAGAAGGCCAAATGATTGCTTATGCTTCACGTCAGTTGAGGAAGCATGAAGTCAACTATCCCACGCATGATTTGGAGTTAGCTGCAGTTGTGCATGCCTTGAAGATATGGAGACATTATCTGTTGGGAAATGTGTGCCATATATACACTGATCAAAAAAGTCTCAAGTACATCTTTACCCAGCCTGAACTCAACATGAGGCAGCGAAGATGGTTAGAGTTGATCAAGAACTATGATTTGCAAGTGCACTATCATCCTGGTAAAGCAAACGTAGTTGCAGACGCCTTGAGTCGCAAGTCGCATCATCATACCGTGAAGCCGTTGTTTGAAGAGAAGTTCAATCTGATGCATCCTGCAGTCTTGCATGATATCCAAGTTCGGTGTTCTCTCGATCAACAGATCATTGAAGGCCAAAAGACCGATCCTGGCATCTACCACCTTAAAGGCCAAAAGACCGATCCTGGCATCTACCACCTTAAAGAAAAGATGAAAAAGGAATCAATTTCCGCACTTCAGACTGGATGACAATGGTGTACTTTGGTTCGATACTCGTCTTGTCATACCGAAGGATCGAGGACTCAAGAATAAGATAATGGATGAGGCTCACCTTTCCAAGCTATTCATTCACCCTGGAAGCAACAAGATGTATCATGATCTGAGACCTCGGTGTTGGTGGACCAAGATGAAGAAAAAGATAGCAGCGTATGTGGCTCGATGTGATATTGTTGTCGTGTCAAGGCCATTCACATGAAGCCGACAGGTTTACTGAAACCCCTACCAGTTCCCGCTTGGAAGTGGGATGATATCAGTATAGATTTTATCACAGGTTTACCAACTACACAGAAAGGGAATGACTCCATCTGGGTGATCATTGATCGACTAACCAAGTCAGCTCACTTCTTACCTGTCAAGACAACCTACAGACCACCTCAATATGCTGACCTCTACATTGAAGAGATTGTCCGTTTACATGGGGTACCCAAGACCATCGTATCTGATAGAGGATCGCAGTTCACTGCTCACTTTTGGACCCATTTGCATGAAGGAATGGGAACTAAATTGTTGCATAGCACCGCTATCATCCTCAGACTTCAGGTCAGACTGAAAGACTTAATCAAGTTCTTGAAGATATGTTGAGAGCCTGTGTGTTATTTGCAAAAGGATCTTGGGAGTCTTGGCTACCTTTGGCCGAGTTCTCCTATAACAATAGTTATCAAGAAAGTATCAAAATGGCACCACTTGAAGCTGTAGAACTCTATTGAATTGGGTCGAAGCGGGAGAAAGGAGATACTACGGTATTGACTTTGTTCCCGAAGCTGAAGAGAAAGTTCGAACCATCCAAGAACATATGAAAGCTGCACAGTCCTGACAAAAGAGTTATGCTGACAATAGAAGAAAGAGTTGATGAACAAGAGTTAAGGCTAGCATCTGACCTGGTCTATAAAGAAGAACCTGTGAGAATTATGGATAGCAAGGAAAGAGTCACTCGGAATCGCTTAGTGCGCACTTACAAGGTTGTGTGGAGCTACCATGATGATCGAGATGCATCATGGAAAAAAAACTGAGGATTATCTGAAGGAAGCATACCCCGAATTCCATAAAACCTGCTTAGTAAACCCAAATCTCGGGACGAGATTTCTTTAAGGGGGTAGGGCTGTAACACCTCAAGTGTTAAGCATGCATTAGGCACTTAATTAATTCAGACTAATCATCATTTACATGACATGGTCATATTTAGCATAAGCATGAGCATCATTCCCTGAAAACCCTAGCTGCAATTTATTATCTCATGTGTTGCATGTTTACTTTAATTGCTTACTTTGATTGCCAATTAGATAATTAATTATCCATGTCAATTGCTTGATCAAGTTTGGATCCATGTGCCAACTTTTTGAAAAGTTTTAACAGAATTTTGGTTGCAAAAGATTTGACAAATTTTGGAGCAAATTGAAAAGAGTTTAAATTTCTCTTTTAAAAGCCCTCCTTCAAAAGGGATTTATAATTAAAAATATATTTGGAATTTGGCCTCAACCCTAAAATAAAAAGTGTTCAGTTTTAAATTCCCTACAACTTTAATTTTGGGCACTTTCTCTGAAAAAGCTTTTAAATTGTCAAATTTGATTAGTTTTAGGGCTGTTTTGATTTAAAAGCAAAAATTCAAAAAAAAAAGAGAAGAAGCCTTACCGCGAACGGGCAGGCCGAAACCGCCCATTCCGCCCCACCGCCCCCGGCCTGCCTGCGCGCCCCTCCCTCCCCAGACTGGGTGATCAAGGCCGAGCCGCGGCCCGCAGCGCCCGCCCCGCGCCGCGTCCGCCAGGCCGCGCGTGGTGGCCGAAACCCGGCAACGCGGGCCCCGCCACGACCACGGCCACACCCTACACCCCGCCGCGCCTCTGCCCTCCGCTCCACTCACTCCACTTCCTCCCTCGCGCAAAGCAATAAGAAATAGAACACCAGCAGCGATACGCGGCCGCCGTGCGCCTTCCACCGCGGCGAGCCACCGCCCCGCCGACAAAGCGTACCACCCGCCGCCTTCGCGCTCACCAAGCTCCGCCACCACCCACCGCGCACTGCCGTAGCCCTAGCAGCCGCCGTCGCGCTCAGGTGAGGGCCAATTTGGTCGTTCTTCCGCCGCCGCCATGGCCGGAGCTCCGACGAGCTCACGGCCCAAGCTGCCAACCGCCGTCCCAGCTTCCGTCCCACTCTTTTGTGTGCGCACCACACTCGCCCGCGAGCCACGGAGCTACTCCACCCACCGCCGCGCCTTACCATGGCCTTGACAGCGAAATAGCCGCCTCGCCGGCATAGCCATGCCGCCAAGCCGCCATGAACGGGCTCGGAGCTCGGGCTTGCCCTAATCGGCGCACCGAACAGGCTCGCTAGCCCCGCAATGGTCCCGCTCGGCCCAACGCACCTCGGCTCGGCAAGCCGGGCGCCGGAAACGGCCGCCATGCCGCCATGCCGCGCCACCCAGCGCCGCCGCTTGTCGCGCGCCGCCCGTCCGGCCGCCCACCGGACACCCTAACCCCGTCACCGTGTGCGCCACACCATGGGGGTCGCGTCGGTGTCGGCCAGCCCGCCGGCAAGCTCACCGCCGGCGTGGAAATGGCCGGTCAACCGCCGCTCTGCCGCTCGGCCGGCTGACCGGTGGGACCGAAGTTGACCCGGGGCCCAGCAGGCAGTGGCTCGGTGCACTGGACCGGTGCACCTAGCGCCGGTTTTCATTTGTATTTGAAAAACAATTTCCGAGAAATGCTTTTAAATGCATTTTTAATTCATAACTGGCATATTTGAGATCCAAATTTGATGAAAATTATTGTGCTAGGTTTCTTGTGAGTATATCTATCAGGTAAAAATGTAAAATGCAATTTTTGTGATTTTTCCCTGTGTAGTTTTATTTAATTGCTAAAAAAGGCTGAAATCTGGTTTTATTCCTAGTAAATTGCATATAGCTCAGAAAAAAATGTGATTCTTCTTTGTTAGATTTGTTATGTGATATAGTTTCTGAGAAAAATGAATGTCATGCAATTTCTGTGTAAAATTATTGAGATGTGATTTAATTGCATTTTTAGGCTGTTTCTTGTTTAATTTATAGTAAGTAAATTATGAGGAGTTATGGCTTGATATTTTTTTGGTGACTGTTCTTGTACTAAGAAGCAACCATGAAAAATATTAAATCTGTTGTTTGGTACTTTTCACTGTACAAAGTAATTAAATGTGCATTTCTGTCCTGCTGCTTGTTATTTTTGTGTAGGCCATGATATGCTATGAAATGTGATGAAAATTTTATTAGGGCTCTGTTTTAGTATGATGTAGCTACTGTAATTTTTATAGAATTTTCTGGACAGTTTAGATATGAGTCACAGTTCAAGTGCTAGTTTTCACATGAAATGATAAGGCTTTGAATTAATTGTTTTAAAGAGTTTAATATTGCTTTTTGAGTACTTTTACTTATATATTACTTGCTGGTCATATTATGCAGCACCATGATAGAAATGTGATGGGTGATTTATAAGTAGTGATGTTTCTCCTTTTTTGCATGTTGTTGTGTGTCTCGCATACACACCCACCTCTCTTTTATGCTCTTCTCTAAGTATTTAGAAAAGAGGTATGCACATACTCAGTAAATGAGTTAAGTTGTTAGTAGAGAGGAGATATGCACCTACTCTGTCAAATGATCTGTTAATCATCTTCATTCATGAGCATCATACGTGTATGCATTCACTGTACTTATATATGTGCATCGCATCATACAAGTTCGCGGAGGACCTCCGGTTTTTTGAGATCGAGCAGGATCACCGTGAGGAGCCCCAGCAGAGGTTCCACAAGAAGGAGAGGAGGTCGAAACAGGGATCTACCGGAGTGTCCCAATCACGTGGCTAGTGACTTCGCTCGAGGCAAGCACCGAGCATTTCCTTACCTATGCTTTCTAACAGTCTAATTATGATTTACGCTTGTTGCATTAGGTATAGGAGTTGTGTGACACCGTTGATGCATTATATCCTTGCTTTACCATTGATTATCCCACCTTGATATACCCTGTTAGTCTAGGGCGAGTATTATGCTTAGCTTGCTTAGACGGTAGAAGTCGGGTGATTTCCTGTCATCCGCGAGTATAGGTGGTTACTTGTGATTGATGGAAAGCTTATGTTGATATCATCTGGTTGATGGTTATGGTCGAGATAATTGGAGATCGGACGGAGTCTTGTGGGGTTGTTGGACCATAGTGATTCCGTCTGTGTCGATTAAGGACCGTACCGTTGATGTACCCCAAGTCATGTTGAACGCATGCCTCATACTTAGCTGGCCGGATAAGCACTTCCGACCGCGAAGCCTAACACTATCCGGGCCGGTTCTCGATCCGTTCGCACCGTATTGGAGATGGATGGGGGACCACAGGGGCGCGAAGAGTAAGTCCGAGGTCCAGCATGGCTGGCTAAGGCAGTCGGGCGGTCCCTGGGTACGGTGGTTCTATGCGAGTCCGCGTACTTGTTTTCCTGGATAAGTGCCACGGTGATCTGTAGCTCACTTCGCGCGTGAGTGTGGATTGTATGAGGAATACCCCCCGAGCTCAAGGTAGTAATCGATTCAATCGCCATCGCTCTGACAAAGAACACTTGACTTGAGCCGCACCATCGTAGTAATGATTATGGAATGTGGTTAATGATGATGATGGGTTAAGCGAATGTTTAGGATTATGGTTACTATTCACTTGCTTAATCATGATTAATATACTATAATGATGCATAGTACAGGTGCTTACCTAGCATAAATAGGAATGATTAAGCTGAGCAATCACTTTTAATGTTACTACCGCTTTTCCGCAAAAAGAGTCAAGCTATCCCCTGATAAAGCCTGTCATACTCCTTGGAGTCTTTTATTTTGAGTCAGTCGGGTAAGTCTAGCTGAGTACCTTCTCGCACTCTTGGTTTTTCCCCCGCTTGTTGTTTGTGCATGGCCATACCTACCACGGGTATTGTGAGACCTTTTATCCAAAGGGATTAAAGTACCAAGGGCATGGTCACCGGACGCGCTACACCCACCCAATCCGATGCTACCTCAGGACACGGAACCCGGGGTTCATCCCGGCACGCTTCCGCCTTCGGTCACCCCGACCAGACTCCCGGACGACATGTACGATCCGACGCGCGAGTGCTTCCACGTAGGGTTCGTGATCTCGGCGCCGACGTCCGCGATAGCGACGACGGATCAGGATCGTAACCCTAGGCACGCCGCTAGCCCGCCCCGGCGGTCGCGACCCCCTGATCCGGAGCCTCCCGACCACCGTGGAGACCCCACCGCCCCCGCGGCGACCCCGAGGGCTTGAGGATCCAGCCCACGCCTCGGGAGCCACGTCGACCCACCGCCGAGCAGATCCGCGACCTCCGTGGCTAAACTTGACCACGACCGCCTTCGGCTACGGTAAGATAGACGCGCTGAGCAAGGCCACCGCGCTGGCGCCAACCCGAGCCCATAAGCACGACAAAGCGACGTCCAGCAAAGGATCGTCAACGACGAGGGGGGTGAGCATCCTCCGCCTTCCTGGCGAGCTAAAACGTCGCGGCCGCGGCCCTTCGCCCGATCGATCACCGAGCCCTCCACCCCAGAGCCCCGCATCCACGACGAGCTGCGAGGCTTCATCGAGACCGCCGCGGTTCAACAGGCCGAGCGTCCCTTCGCCTCGCGCCGCGCTCAAAAGACGAGGAACCGGCGGCGTCCCCCGGAGGAGCGAGAGGCTCCGCTCCACCAGGATCCTCGCGAGGCCGGCTCAGCGCATCTCGACAATCGCGGCAAACTCAACGACGCGGCGCAACATCGTGAGGGAGGCGAGCACGGACGAACGCGACCGCCCGGCGCGCAGGCGGCAGGCTGAGAAGCGACGAGGACCGTGGACGACAGCTGGACCCCCTGGCCTCGCGCCAGCCTGAGAGAGATCCGCAGCCAGCACGGTTCCCCCTTTCGGTTCCGGCCAGCCCGCCAACCTCACCAAGTACTCGGGTGAGACGAACCCCCAGGTTTGGCTCAATGATTACCGCCTCGCCTGCCTGCGGTTAGGGGCTGGGGACGACGATAGACTCATCATCCGCAACCTTCCCTTCACTGGGCGACGCCGGCCGGCCTAGCCGGAGCACCTTCCCGCCCGCACGATTTTTTGACCCCCGACCGACCTAGTCAAGGTCTTCGTGGGGGAAATTTCCAGGCACATATGTGCGCCTGGGAACTCCCCGGATCTCCGTAGCTACCGCCAGGAAGCCCGACGAGTCACCTTCGCGACTTCATCCGCCGCTTCTCCAAGAAGTGCACCGAGCTGCCCAACGTGGCCGGCACCGCCATCATCGGCGCATTCCTCGACGGGACAACCTGCAAGGAGCTGGTCCACGAACCGGGGCGGAAGATGCCCTCCACCGCCAACGAGCTTTTGAGGTGGCCACAAATTCGCCTCCTCCGGGTGAGGAGGCGGTGGGGGCCATCTTTCGCGGCGCCAACGACAAGGACAAGCGGAAGAATGAAGAAGCCAATGAGCAAGCGACCCGCAACCAAAAAAGAAGAACAAGAGGGGCAAGCGGAGGGGGAAGCAAGGCAAAATGGAGGAAGACTCCGAGGATGATCTCGTCGCGCGGCCGATCGCAAGGCACCCCGAGGCCCCCCCCCGGGGCATTCGACGACATGCTCAAGAAACCTTGCCCCTTCCACAAGTTCCCCCGTCAAGCACACCATGGGGGAGTGCGACTTGGCCCCCGCCGATTCTACCAAAAGCTGCCCCCCGCCTCGAGGACAAGAAGAAGAAGGAGAAGGAGGAAGAAGACAAGGATGACGGGTTCCCAAAGATCCACGATGTCTTCATGATCATCGGGGGCCTCCCAAATAATCTTTCACCACGACGGATCAAGCGCGAGCCGCCGAGAGGTTTTTTGCGCCCCACCACGCCGCAAGACCTACCGTGGTCGGCCGAGGCCATCACCTATGGCCCCGACGACCACCCACTCTACGCACCAAACCCCCGGGAGGTACCCACTCGTGGTGGATCCCGTCGTCGGCAACGTTCGGCTCACTAAGGTGCTGATGGATGGCGGCAGCGCCCTCAACATCCTCTACTCCGACACCCTCAGCCTGTTGGGGATGGAGCGCCCGCACCTCCGACCCTCCAACTCTCCCTTTCGGGGCATTGTGCCGTGCAAGCGAGCCTGCCCCTCGGCAGTCGACCTCCCCGTCGTCTTGAACACCGTCAAACTACCGCAAGGAGGTCATTACCTTCGACGTGGTTGACTTCGAGGAACCTACCACGGCATACTCGGACGTCCCGCGTGCGCGAAGTTCATGGCGGTCCCGAACTATACGTACCTCCTCCTCAAGATGCGAGGCCCCGACCGCGTCATCACCGGCGGATCCTCCTACGAGCACGCGTTCAAGCTGCGACGTGGAGGCCATCGAGCATGCCGAGGCCATGGCCGCCTCCCGAGCTCTCGACTCCAAGCGCCACGCCGGCACCTTCGAGCCGTCCGATGGGGTAAGGGAGGTCCCGCCGACCCCTCCACCTCGTCCGGCAAGACGGTGAAGATCTGTGACTCCCTCGACCCTAAATAGGAAGCCGTGCTCGTCGACTTTCTCCGCGCAAACATCGACATCTTTGCGGAGTCCCTCGGACATGCCGGGGCATTCCGAGGGATGTCGCCGAGCACTCCCTTGATATCCGGGCCGGGTCCGCACCGGTGAAGCAACGATCTAGCAAGCAGATTCGGACGAGGAGAAGCGCAGGCCATCGGCGAGGAGGTGAACAAGCTTTTGGCGGCGGATTCATCAAGGAGGTGTTCCACCCCGAGTGGTTATCTAATCCTGCATCGGTTAGGAAGAAGAGTGGGAAATAGAGGATGTGTGTAGATTATACTAGCTTAAATAAAGCATGTCCGAAAGTCCATTTTCCCTTTACCACGTATCGATCGATAGTCGACTCCACCTTGGGGTGCGAGCTCTTATCCTTCCTTGATGCTTATTCCGGCTACCACCAAATAAAGATGAAGGAGTCCGACCAGCGCGACGCCCTTCATCACCCCGCTCGGCATGTACCGTTACGTGACGATGCCCTTTGGGCTTAGGGAACGCAGAGCCACGCACCAACGGTGCATGCCGGGCGTTTTCAACCACATCGGTGAAACCGTAGAGGCCTACGCCGACGTCATCGTGGTCAAGACTAAGAAGGCCGACGACCACATCTCCGACCTCAAAATCGCTTTCCGGTGTCTTAAGGCCAAAAGCGTCAAGCTCAACCCCGAAAGTGCGTCTTCGGGTTCCCGAGGCATGCTACTCGGGTTCATCGCCTCCAAACGCGGCATCGAGCCCAACCCGGAGAAGGTGATCATGCGGTAATGAGCATGGGGGCGATCAAGGACCAAAGAGCGTCATACGAAGTCATGGGCTGTCCAAGGTCCCCCGCCGCTTCATCTCACGACTTCGGCGAGAAGGGCCTGCCCCTCAGACGCCTCCCGAAAAGTCTCGAGCGCTTCTTTCGGACCACCGAGGCCCGGAGGCCCTCGACAAACTCAAGGCTGCCCTCACCGGTGCCCCCGATCCTCGTCCCCGCCCGCCGAGGGTGAACCCCTCCTTCTTATGCGTCGCCGCGACCACCTGTGTGGTCAGCCAGCGGCCATCGTCGCCGAGAGGCGGAGGAGGGCCACGCCCGCCGGTCCAACGGCCAGCCTACTTCATCAGCGGCGTGCTGTCCGAGACCAAGACCCGCTACCCGCAGATCCGTGAAGGCTTCTACGCAGGTGGTCCCGACTCGGTGCAAGCTCCAAAGACTACTTCGACGCCCACCCCGTGACGTTGGTCTCCTCCTTCCCGTTGGGAGAGATCCTCCGAAATCGGGAGGTCTCGGGCGGGTTGCCAAGTGGTCCGTTGAGCTCATGGGAGAGACTCTCCCTACGCCGCCGAGGAAGGCCATCAAATCTCAAGTCTTGGCCGACTTCCTCGCGAGTGGATCGACACCTGGCCTACCGCCGCCGGCTCCAAACGGAATGCCGGACGATGTACTTTTGACGGGTCCCCGATGAAGACCGGAGCCGGCGCCCGGCCTCCTCTTCGTCTCTCCCCTCGGGGTGCACATGCGGTATGTAATCCGCCTTCACTTCCCAAAGATCGAACAATATGGCGTAGAATACGAAGGCCTCGCTCAACGGGTTAAAAGATCGCCGTCGAACTTGGCGTCAAGCGCCTCGACGTCCGACGGGACTCGCAGGCTCGTCATCGACCAGGTCATGAAGGACTCAAGCTACCACGACCTCAAGATGGATGCGCATCGCAAGGCGATGCGCGCGCCTGGAAGACAAGTTCGACGGTCTCGAAGCTCAACCACGCCGTCCGGAGGCACAACGGCAGCCGACGAACTTCGCCAAGATCGCCGGCCCGGGAGAGCCCCTTCCCCCGACGTCTTCACCAAAGACCTCACGGCTCCTTCCGGTCACGATCGAGGGGCAAGGGAGGCCTCGAAGATCGCTCCAACCCCCCGGGGGCGGAGGCCCGTCCAAGACCCCTTGACATCCGAGGCCCCTCGACTTCCGGAGCATCCTCGGCATCAAATGACGAGGTCATGGAGATCGACGGGGGATCCAGAGGCCGACCCCAAGCCGGATCGAGAAAAGCCATACCTCGATCGATCATCCGAGGGGTCCTCCCCGAGGACTTCAACCAAGCCAAAGCACCGCAAGAAGAGCGAAGTCCTTCATCGTCATCGGGGACGAGCTCTACAAGCCCCCCTGGGGTCCCGGCCCGATGCATCACGGTCGAGGAGGGCCTCGCCCTAGCCCACAAGATCCACGCCGGTGTCCGCGGGCCACCACGCCGCCCCCCGCCCCTGCGCCGGCGGCGCTTTCGACAGGGGTTCTACTGCCAACCGCGTCGCTAACGCCATCGAGGTAGTACGCACTGCGGCGATGTCGATATTACGCTGCCGATGCACCTCGCCGGCTCAGCGCCTGCACCATCCCGATCACGTGGCCTTTCGCCGTGTGGGGCTTGGATCTCGTAGGACCCCTCAAGAAGGCGCCCGGGGACTTCACTCATCCGCTCGTCGCCATCGACAAATTCTCCAAATGGATCGAGGCGCCCCCGTCCACCAACATTCGGTCCGAGCAAAGGTGCTTTTCTTCACCGACATCATCCACCGCTTTGGAATCCCGAACTCTATCATCACCGACCACGGCACCCGGTTTATGGGGGCGGTTCTCTGAAACTTCTGCGATAAGCACCGGCAGATACGCATCGTCTGGTCCTCGATCGCGCACCCCCCTGCATTTAACGCGGGGTAGAGCGGGCCAACGGGATGATACTTTGCAAGGGCTCAAGCCTCGGATCTTCAACAAGCTCGACAAGTTCGGCAAAAAGGTGGCTCGAGGAACTCCCCGGTCCTCCGGAGCCTCGGGACAACGACCAGCCAGAGCCACGGGTTTCACGCGCCCTTCTTCCCCCGTGTATGGCGCCAAGCCATTTTGCCTACCGACTTGGAATTGATCCCCAAGGATAAAAGCCTACGACGAGGCCCGCAACCAAGTGGTTCGAGAGGACTCGGGCTGGACATGCTTGAGGAAGCCAGGGACGCCTCCCTCCTACACTCGGCAAGATACCGCCAGTCCTTCGACGCTACCACGACCGACGTGTCCGGACCCGAGACCTCGGGGAAGGTGATCTCGGTGCTCCGCCTCCGCCAAGACAACAAAGGACGCCACAAGCTCACGCCGCCTCGGGAAGGGCCCTTCATCATCGCTGAAGTCCTCAATCCGGCACGCATACAAGCTTGCTAACGAGGCCGGCGAAATCCTTAACAAGGCTTGGAACATCCAACACCTACGCCGCTTTTACCCTTAGAAATTCCAAGCATTGTACATACGCTTTGTACCTTTGGTTAAATAAAAATCCTTGGGCGTTTCTCCCAAGTCATAGCATTCTCTGTCCCCGGTAGGACTCGGGGAGACTTGCTTTGGGCTCACCAAAACCAAGCCTCCCTCGGGGCTAGAAAGGGGGAAACCCCTCCCGAAAGCACCCCTCGAAAAATCTTTTTCGCTCTCCCCGGCTATCTTTCGTAGACTCTGTATTCCCGAAAGTCTCGCATACTTAGGAAAAAGCACGGCCGAGGTCATCCCAAGGCAAAGGACGGCCGAGCCGCGAGGCCACCCATGCCCGAGCGCCGTGGCGCCTCCGCTTGGCGCCCTCAGCCAAGGGATGACTCCAAGTGCCGCGGGGAGGCCGCTCAATACAATAAGGTAACAGGGCCGTGACAGCTACTCACGCAGTCCTCACCTTTGGGTAAAGAGCGACCCTCGGCTGCAAAGTATCCTCGCATGACTAAGTAACGAGTCAAACGGATGGGAAAAACGAGGAGATAATGAAAAAGCCAAAGACAAAAAACACAAGGCCTCGACGGGCCGATTCACAAAAATGTTTCATAAACACCAAAATCAACATAAACTTCTATTTACATAAGCGCTTGGGCCCGAGCCTGCGGGGGCTACTTGGGGCGTCCGGCCACCAACGCCTTGGGCGGCGACATGCACGGCCTCGGGGCCTCGGGCCACAAAGATCCGTGACCCTGGCCTCCGCACCAAAGATCCAGACCTGGTGGACACGGCACTGCAACCGCAGCCTCGGCGTCACTAGCCCCTCCGGAGGAGTGGAGACGACGGCGGGCGCAAAAGTAGCCACTCAAAGGCGGGGCGGGAGCCCCCCCGGCCTTCCCGCCTCTCGACGAGCTGGGCCAAGACATCGGTCTCATGCCCCATCTCCTTCTACACGACAAGCCCTCGGCGATCCGAGGAGGTCGAGCCGGTAGTGGGACATGGTCAGCGCAAGCGTGTGTGACACACTGAGGGCTCTCCAGCTGCATCAGCAAGTGCCTCCTACCTCGCTGCACCATCGCCACCACGACAGCTGTTGCCACGGCCTCCATCACAAGACGGTCAGGGCCTCCCGCTATGTCTCAAGTCAAGTCTCGCCGAGTTATAGGCGGCTTGCGACACGGAGAGAGGCTCCTCGACTTTGTCACCCCTGGTCCTGCAGGTCTGCAAGAACACGAGCAGTTAGGCTCTTGGGCGTTAAATACGTGCACGAAGGCCAGTCACGGCTCTTACCCTCGCGGTGGGCCGCTGAGGAGGGTTCGCGATCCTCGGCAAGGCCGCGTCCTTCAGCCTTGGAGTGCTCCTCGCCCAGGACGAGGCCCAGCCTCCGAGCCTCCACGGCAGCCGGACAAGGACTTGATGGAGTCCACCGAGCGCCAGGCCTCACGGCCATCGCCCCCTTTCTCCGTCCGGAGCTGGTCAAGGCTCTAGTGGCCCGCCCCGCGACGTCCTGGCGAGGGCGTCCTCGCGTGCCGTCGCGCCTCAGCCTGGCGGGGAGAGACGAGAAGGCGGAGCTTCCCGAGCTCCCTCGGCGACCACGGCCGCTGTCAGCTAGAGCCAGCCCCTTCTCTCGCTGAAGGTACTGATCGTGAAGGCCGGCGTGCGCTGAGAACCGACTCCCGCCTCGACGCCTGCGGCCAAATCCTGCAACCACGCGCGCTCTGATTCGGTCGGTCGGGAAAGACGCTCCCTGAGGAAAAGAGGACAGCTCACTCACCCGAAGCAAGGGGGGAGCTCACAGCACAACCCCGACACAATGGTCCGGGCGGCCTTCTCGTAGCGGTCGACGCGAACCGCCACGCTCACCCAGATTCTCCCTCCTTGGCGTCGTGCGGCGCAAAACCTCGCCTCTCCAGGGCCCCCAGGGCGGCTGGCTCCCGAACAGTGGGCTCCCAGGGCGGGCTGCTCACGGGCAGCTCCAGCCAAGGCCGTGGCACCCACGGGGGCGCCTCGGTCACCTAGCGCCTCGGCGGCTCCTCCCTCCTTGAGGTGGCACCCGCCTCGGTGGCCGGCTTGCTTGGTGAAGGGCAGAGGCGCTCCGCCTCGGTCATAGCCGCGTCGGCGGTAGCAACCACCGCGGGCTCCTCCACCGCTACCTCGGGCCGATACCGAGGAGTCTGAGGGCCGACACGGCCCGGGATCCTATGCGTCGTCCCCGCCCAGCCCTGCCCGTCCGGCGGTGCAGCGAGCCGGCCCCAACCCGGGGTGCCACGAACGCCCCGGTCTCAGCGTGACCTGCCGCGCCTGCTTCACCACCGAGGACGCTCCGTGGGCGGCTCCTCGGCAGCCTTCTCCTCCCTCGGTCCCGGCCCACCGTCGCACCGACAGTTGGAACCAAGATTCCGCTCCCCCCCGCTTTTAGGCATTCCCAGAGGCGAGGGGGCGCGTCCCCTTGCTGCCGTGCGCTTCCAAAGGCGGATGAGGACAAGACAAAGTTAGCGGGCGGAAAAAGAAGACGTCAAGACCGGCGACAAGGTGTAAGCACACCCACTTACCCGGCGCACTTTAATCCTAGCTCCGGGCCAAGACCCGCCCGATGGCGAAGAATGGGCGCTGGATGCATTTGCTACTTTGCCGAAGGCGTCACTGCAGGTCTCCGACCCGCTACGGCGGCAGGCGGCAGCGGGCGAGCCTAAGGGGGAGGCTCGGCGGCCCAAGTGGCGTCTCCCTCTCCCCATTGGACGTCCCAGCTGGGGGCATCGCGCGGCCCCAAGTCCGGCGCCGAGACGAGACTCTCCCCGGTAGCCCTCTCTCGACGGCGGCGCGGGCGACAAACTACCGCCCGCCCCGCACGCTGACGTCACCTCGGATCAAACCTGGCGGCAGCCGACTCGTCCCGTCCCACTCCTCCTCACCATCAGCGCCCGTCCGTCGGCTCACTGTGGCTCGGTGGTGTCGGACGGCGTCCCTCCGCTAGAGGGAGACCCTCCTCGCTCCTAAGCGCCGCGCTGCAGACAGTCCTCCTCTCCTTTCTGCCTGCGGGCATTGCGGCGTAGCGGCATTCTCCCTTCTTACGCTTCTCCGCCTCCAAGGCTCGCGATTAGCCGCCTTCTCCCGGGCGATCGGGGCTTGACGCCTTTGCCTCCATGAGCCCCCGCAAGCGAGAGATCGGATCGTGGGGAAGAAGAAGAAGAAGAAGAACGGAACGCACGACGGAGGCGGGGGAACGGGTCTTACTGCAGATCGATGTAGTCCTTGTCCGGCCGCGACGGGATTCTCGAGCAACCGTGAATGCTCCACCGATGCCGCCCGGCTTGCCCCCGGCCAAGGACCTCGGCGAACCCTAGGTCCTCGGCCGCCATCCGGTCCCTCCCTGTGGGTTGCCAGGCCGCATGTCATATAGCATCACGCCGATGCATGAGCGGCAAGACGCCGCTTGTGGAAGCCGGGCGATCACCGCCGAGGCGTCCGCACCCTCCCGGTCGCGCGCCGAGGCGGCAAACACCTTCCTCGGGGTCACCCTCTCGGGGATCGCTCCTTCGCCACGACGGCGGCTCTGAGTCGAACACCTTCCCTAGATAGGCAGTGGCCACCGTCGTTCAGGTAGAACCACTTGTTTGTGCCAACCGCAGTTCGAGTCGGGCGAGCCTCGCCGATATAGTCCTTCTCGGGTGCCTGGATCGCAGTGCAACGTGCAGCCTGCCGGCTCGGACGGCCAACCTCTTCCCCTCTCTTTCTCCTTCTCCTTCCCCTTCTCCTTCTCCGCCCCGGGCGGAGATTTCAGAACAAAGTGGCCTCGAAGAAGTAGAGCCACAGTCCCAAGTGGCGTCGACGTCGAGGAAGCCCTCACACGCCGCCATCAAAGAAAGCGTGGGTGATGCGGTTAGGGGGCGAGGTTTTGGATCTCCAAGCCGTAGTGCTCCGGCGCCCCGCAGGAAACGCCCCCCATCCCGAACCCGCGCTCGTGGAACGACGTGAAGCTCACGACGCACCCCGGGCGGATGGCGCGGGTACTGATCATCCGCAACGGCACGATCCACTCCGCCGGCTGGAAGTCGCCCGAAGCGCCAGAGCCCCTTCTCCACCAACGCCACCCGCTCCGCCTCCGTCACGAGCAGGACTCCCAATCTACCACGCCAACAACACCGCCTTGGGCGCCATCGTGAGAGCGGGATCGAGCGAGGAGGGCGGCGCTGAAGTCTCTTTCTCTCCCCTCCAGGCGAGCTCAAGAGATTTTTTACAGGCTGCGGAGAAGGCAAAGTAGAAGACAGAATAGCGAATACAAAGGAAAATGCCAACACGGCCGCCTTCGGTATTTATACTGATGCGCCCTCGTCGCTTCCTCCTCTTCGCATTAAATGCGTATCGGCCCACGTCGCCTACTCGATTACGCGCACTACGGAGACCCCGGGTGGCCGCCCCACACGGGCTCGGCCTTGCTCCACACGCGTTACGCAGCCACGCCTCCCGCCAAAGGATCCGGGCCCACGGGCCGGGGCCCTGCCACTGCGTGGCCCAAAGCTGAAGATCGGCGCCCGCCGCACATCCACCCGTGGGACCCGCGGGCGCGCCACGGCAACTGCCATGACGAAGAAAGTGGGGCCCGCCGCCGCTTTCGCTCAGCCTCCACATCCCTTGGCCGCTGAAAAATCGCGCCCATGCCCCACGTCAAGGCAAAACAAGGGTTCCTTCTCCCACGAAAGGAGCCAGGGCGATGGCCCACTTACGGTCCGGGGCTTCAAGCGGCTGGCCCATATAAGGGTTCGGACAGCCCACCCTGAGGCGGCAGAATCGTGGGGCAGCTCGGGCGGGCCTCATCACAAAGCCTGGGCCCGCAAGCGGGGGCCGTCCCTTGCAAAGATCCGAGGCCAGCATGACAGCCAGAGTAAGGGGATCCCGCGTGGGAAGAGCGCCGAGCCCCGGGACCCGGGCCCGGACGGGACCCGAGCCCCACCTTAGGCATACCGTGAGGCTCTTATGAACCGCGCCTCGGGCCCAGCCAACCCCTAGCGAACAGGGCACGAGGCGGTTCACTTGGATTCTCCCGCTAACACTCACCGGATCTACTGTGTTCGATACTGCCGACGATAGCACGACAAAGTCCACCCTCCTCCCTCTTGGAAGGGAAGCCGAGGTGCGTAAGAAATCGGGCGGCCGAGTCCCAATTGGGTTCCCCTCGTCGCTACGAGGGCTCGGGGCTTCCCGGTAAGGCGAACCAATTCGAAAAACGCCCCAAAAACCAAATTCCCCCGGACGAGCCAACGGGCCCGGGGGTCGGGCGGACGGACCGTCGTCCACCCACCAAAAACGCACTAGCCCTCTGGACGAGTGCCCTCACTGCCCAAGGCCTCGGGGCTACACCATGTGGGGCCAAGCCTTCCCCCGGAGAGCACGACTCTCGAGACAAGCCTCAAAACCACGTCGTGCGAAGCTAAATGCAAGCCTTCAAGGAGTCCCAAACTCCTCCGAAGCCTCGGGGAACACCGCCAAAGGCCACAAGCACCCCTCGCGGAAAGTATCGATGGCAACCAAAGAAGCACGACCTCGGCCTCCGAACGAGTGCTCCCACTCCTTTCGAGGCTCGGGGGGCTACTGTCGGGGACCAAAATAAGGGTCCCTTAAGGAAAGCCCAACAACGCAAACTTCGGCCCAAAGAGCCTTCCATTTCCGCTATCTAAGCCACAAAGGTGCGGGGAAGCGCAGATGGCCCGCGGCCCGTCGAGCCTACCCCCCATGAAGGTTCGGACGGGCGCCCGATCTCCGCCTCGCCCGAGCCCCCAGCGCAGGGCCTCGGGACGAGCCTCCCACTCTCCCGTCCCGCCCGAGCCCCCCGCGGGGGGCCTCGGACGAGCCGCCCGGCTTCCGTCCGCCCGAGCCCCCAGCAGCAGGCCTCGGACAGACACGTCGCCGCCAGTCAAAGACCGTACCACCGATTTGGCGCATATCCACCACCGCCCGTGTCGGGGAGCACTTCATGTTCGGCGACGGGGATGGGCATTGCCCCGTCACGGCCCACACCGGCAATCATGCTTACGCGGTCTCCACGATGGAGGCCACGCCCGCCCACGATGGGGGCACACGCCCTAACCCTCCGGGCCAGTCCCATCGCTGGACTCCAGCGCCTCGTCAAGCACGCCAAGGCCACGCCCGGCCGACGTCACCCCTCGTGGGGAGTGGGGCCGCCCATTCCAAGTCAACCAACAGTCCACCCCGTGAGCCCCGAGCACGGGATGGGCGACCGCTGTGACGGCGACCGTCCGTGACTGCTCCATCCACTCCTCGTACGGCGACAAGCTCCGAGGCCTCCCGAGCCTCGGCCTCCAGGCGGGTCAAAGCTACAGGGGCTCGGCGCCCCTCCGACGCACTCCACCAACTCCAACGGGGGCGTCCGTCATTCCGGCATAACAGGGGGCAAGGAGGCGACGTCGCACTTGTCTCGTCACCACGGTCCGGGGACAGTCGGCCCACGCCAAGCCTCGTCCGAGGGAGGATGGAAACCCATGACCCAGCCCACGAGCACGGTCGCCTCTTGTAAGGCCCCCGCCTTCCCCTTGCGGCTATAAAAAGGGGAAGGCAGGGACCCTTAGATGAGAGGTTCACACACACGAAAGCCCGATATTGGCACTTCACTAATCACCACGAGACTTGGGACCCCGTCCCTCTCTCACTGCTTGTACACCCTACCTACGAGCACTTTGGTGCGAGATAATACAAGAACGCCACCCCCCACTGGACGTAGGGCCTTCTCTTGCCCAAACCAGTATAAATCCTTGTGTTCATCTTGCACACCATCCGGGGTTGGGAACACGCACCACAAATTCACTCGTTGGTGCTAGAGCCACCAGTTCTAGCACCGACAAGTATGCTTGGCCATGCTTAGATCATTAAGAAGTCGGATGATTTCCTGTCATCCGCACCACTTAGGTTGGTACATGTGATATCCTTAAACGAGGTGAATGATAAGTGGAGACCGGACGGGATTCGGTGTTTGGTGATGCTACAGGACATGGAGGTCTTGTATGCTTGTATCTTTCCCGTCCGAGTCGATCAAGGACCGCACTGCAATCCGGATCTAGGTGTGAGATTGAACGCACCTTCACATAACAACCGAATAACTTGTTTCGACTTGTGAAAACCGATTAGCTTTCGTTCGAGGTAGATTTTGAACCGTTAGCATTATTGCGGGAGGAGAGCATACGCCGTGAGGGGGGATCGATCCAAAATCCAAAGAAGAACTTCACAAAGCCACGGGTCGTTAGGGTACTTGACCGGGTGAGGATCGAGGACCATGAGTTCTGCGGCGGTTCAATCCTATCTTTTGAATAGAGTGAACGGTGATTCGCAGACGGGTGAGGTACACACTCGTGCGGGTGTGTGACACGGGCTTTACCCAGCTGGTGTAATCGATTCGAATCGCCGTCTCTCCCGGATAGTGAGAAACTCATACCTTTTCGCAGAGACGTAGTAAAAGAAATGGAATTCACTGTTGATATTGAAAGGATTATATTTGGTACCTCATCTCTAGTTAAATGCTTGTTACGACTCAAGTGTATGTTTTAGAAAGGTGCAAACGTAGTTAAGAATAGCTTTATAATAAATTTGCCGCCAACATATAAAACTTTGAAATCTAATAATAAGCTTTTTCGCAAAAAGTTGCTAGCCAACAAACCCCACTATACATAACCTATCATTTATCCTTGGAGTTTTCTTTTATTTTCCCTGTCGGGTAAGTCTTGTAGAGTACAATTGAGTACTCAGGGTTTTTACCCATCGTTGCAGGTGTTAACCTTTTTGAAGGCTTTGGCATTGATTGCATTAATCCTGTGGATGATTTGGATTAGTAAGACCAACGGGCATGGTCATATCGTATAATTCTCTCATCATGCTTGTAAGGAGGTTTGATGGAAACTGGTGATATATTGCAACCTTGGTTATTGTAATTTAGAAACAATGCCACTTTCATGTAACATATTTGGAACCGGTGTGTAATTATTTTCCGCTGTAAACTCTGTATACTGATGTACGATGTGTCCTTAATCATGTGATCCTGGATGTAAGTTGATGTACCGAGGTCCTTCGTGACACTCGGCGGACTACCGGATTCATTCGAGAAGCGGTGTATACGTGTCAACGTTGTTAACGGGGACAGTTACGCTTAATCTCGGATGGATTGGTCGGTTCTGTCACAGCTGGCATCAGAGCAGGATTAAGGATAATGTCATCATTAGTGTATGTTTAAACAAAAGATTTTGGTTTTAAAATTCTTAATTTGCATAGAAACTAGTCTTATGTAGGATTTTAAATTTCAAAACTACACCAGTGTCAAACCTCCAATTAAGCCCGCATAAGGACTATCAGGTGGCTATCACTAACTCTGGGGGGGTTTTCATTTATTGCATGTGTGTGGATCATTACCTCTATGCTCAGGTAAGAAGGTAAGTATGAATGGTTATCTTGTCACCCGATGAGCTAAGGGTGATGGTGACCTCATATGGAAGTATATGTGTATATTCGTATATACATATATGGAAGTATGCAGTATAAACTGTCTTTTAAATTATGCAACGTCGCACCTACGCTGAGGTAATATGAGTTGTGAGACCATGATCGGACAACCGCCGGTCTAGGGGAGTGCTAGTGTGGTTACCGGGAATATTTACATGTTACACACATGTTTATGTAAAGGTACTTAATTGTGGGAGGTGATGATGATTCGGGTAGTTTAGTGCTACATGTATGTATACAGGGGTATACATATGTGGGGAGCATTTAAAATTACTGTTTTATTGTGTGTGGTACATATCATGTGGGAATTCGGGCTGAAATGATTTCTTCTGCAGGTACGCTAACTACGAAAACATGTAGTAAATCGAATAGATGCGATTTAATGAGAGCACGTAGGAATGCCACCGCTTATTACCAATTAGAAAGTCTACTCTTCTCTTATTCTATGAGGATGGGTAGGACCGAACATGCATCATGATCATTCATTGCTCATCTTATTGCATCAAAGTCTTTCCCCTTACAAAATTGTAAAACAATTAAAAGTTCTAGTAAGAACTAAAGTGCCCACCTAATTGTACTTTAAATATGATGCGTATGTCGAACCCTCGTTCCAATGGTTCGGAGAGAGACAATTCGGACCTTCGAAATTGCCGTCCCCACTTACGGCGGCGTAAGCACTGCCTCGCTTGGTAGGTGGTCAAACGAACATAGAGGCCGCCTCGCAACAAATTGCTCGAGAATACAACACCGTGGTACCGTAACCGCCGTGATCAAGACCCACCGGTTACTTACAAGAAATTTTCAGGTACCAATCCACCGGTGTTTACTCAGTCAGAAGAACCTCTACAAGCGGAGGAATGGCTCAATACAATTGAGCAAAAGTTCCGTCTTCTTCAATACACCGATACTCGGAAGGGCCGAGTATGCAGCTCAACAGCTTGCATGGCGCCGCGGTATTTGGTGGACTAACTATTTGTCCACTTTGCCTGAAAATGCAAGACCTACATGGCATGAGTTTAGGGAAGTTTTCTCGTGAATCTTATATACCGAAGGCATCATAAAAATCAAGAGGATGGAATTTTTGAAGCCGGCCCAAGGTACCAAAAAGCGTGGATCGAGTATGTCCATGCCTTTAATCATCTGGCTAGGTATGCCCCTGAGCACGTGGATACACCGAAAAAGCGGATGGGTTATTTTATGCGTGGGTTATCTCTCAAGCTCCAAGATGATTTAACTCTTAGTAAGTGCACCACTTATAATGAGCTAGTTAGTAATGCTATTATTAAAGAGAATGCTCATCGCTTATATAAGGAGGACAAGAAGCGTAATGAGTCCTATTTTAGTGGTCCATCTCAATCGTTAATCCGTAAGGTGCAAATGCTCCAATACTGCCCACCGCAAGCGGTATATGTCACCGCAGCAACAATGTGATCCTCAACAAAATACCCCACCTCCAATTTTTCAAGTAGATGAATACAAATAAGGGTTTTCAAAGTCGTTCCAGCATTTCCTTGTTACAACCGGTGGAAGAACTTGGGCATCTTGCACGTGAATGTCCTCAACCCAAGCACAATTATGCACCAAAGACCACAGATCCAAAGATGTCTAGCGAAGCGTAAGGCTAACTCTTCACCTCAAAATTACAAGAAGCAAGTTTCAAGTACATATGTGGGATGTGTGCATTATACTACTATGGAGGAAATTCCAAAGGGAGAACCAAAGCTGATCAAGGGTATATTTCTAGTAAACCAAAACTCTGCATGTATATTGTTTGACCCTAGATCATCACATTCATTTATAAGTCAACCTTTTGCATCCAAGCATCGGTTCCAAATTAATACAATGAAGAATGGGTTTTCGATCAACTCGCTTGAGCTGAGACATCCACCAAACATATAGTTTGGAATGCTATAATTGAGATTGAGGAAGGAAGTTTTCAACACACCTTATTGTGTTGCCAAATTTGGGTTTTGATGTTATTTTTAGGCACAAACCGGATGAAGGAATATGAAGTAACTATCAATGTGTCCAATAGAATGCTCAAGTTAAATTCACCGAGAGGGCAATGGTACCATAGATGTGTCATTTTCTACGGATTCTAATCTTAGAAATTCATCTTTTGCTACCAAGACCATTAAATTAGAAGACATTCCAAAGGGTATGTGAATTTCCGGATGTATTTCCCTATGAT
>JADLZL010003654.1:0-46695 GCA_015844335.1 Chrysopogon serrulatus | reverse complement strand
CACGGATAAGACTTCCGGGTATGCAAGGTCGAGGATAGGGATGAGATCATCCATCTCTTCAAGTTGTAACACTCCCCCTTGATCGAATCCGTCCCTTGAGATCAATGAATGGTATTGTTCCTCCAAAAATTCCTGTAGGATAAAAACGAGGAAAAATACTTGTAGATATGCCATTAAAACTCCTTAAAACCCAGTGGGAAAACAAGGAGAAAGTATAGCACATAATGATTATTGCCTCATTGTAAACCCATATGAGAAAACCTTTTCAGGAGAAAACTCATGTAGTTTAGAGTGCAATAAATGTCTTTAATATCCCTCTAAAAACCCCTGTGGGGAAAACTAGGAATATGACATATGCTTATGTTAATATTGCCTCATTAAAAACTTAATACGAGAAATTTTATGAGGAGAAAACTCGTAAAAAGAAAAGAGTACAATATGATGCTTTGAACAAGCCAATGTCTAGGAGATTTCTCCCCCTGAACCTTGCAAGTCTCTAAGTCGTCGCATACCAATTCCTTTAACACATTTTTCAAATGGAGTGGTTGGTAGGGACTTAGTGAAACAAATCAGCGAGATTGTCACATGACCTGGTTTGCAAGATCTCAATTTCACCCTCTTGTTGTAATTCATGGGGATAGAACAACTTAGGGGAAATGTGTTTTGTGACATTGCTTTTGATGTAGCCTTGTTTGCATCACATGTAACACAAGAGGCATTATCCTCATGGATAATGGTTGGTGTGTTGATGACACCAATACCACATGACTGTTGTATGTGGTTTATCATCCTGCGAAGCCAAACGCATTCACGTGAAGCCTCGTATAGTGCGACTATTTCAGAATGATTTGTGGATGTAGTCACCAAAGTTTGTTTGGAGGACTTCCACGAGATGGTTGTTCCATTGTGTAAGAACACAAAGCCTGTTTGTGACCTGCCATGATGGGGATCAGATTGATATCCAGCATCAGTGTATCCCACCAAGTCTGAATTTGGAACCTTCTTGAAAAATAGTCCAAGATCTCTTGTGCCATTCACATATCTGAGGATATATTTCACTCCTGTCCAATGGCGTTTGGTGGGAGCAACGCTGTAACGGGCTAGCAAGTTCACCGCAAATGCAATGTCAGGCCTGGTGCAGTTTGCGAGATACATGAGCGCTCCAACGGCACTGAGATATGGAACTTCTGGTCCCAGAATTTTCTCTCCTTCATCCCGCGGTCTGAATGGATCAGTCTCCATTTCTAAAGACCGAACGACCATGGGAGTTCTAGATGGATGGGATTTATCCATATTGAATTTCTCCAATACTTTCTGGATATAGGCAGATTGATGCACAAAGATTCCAGTTGAAAGGTGCTCAAGCTGTAAACCTAAGCAAAATTTGGTGTGACCCAAATCCTTCAACTCGAACTCCGTCTTGAGATGATTGCAGGCTTCATCGATATCTTGTTGGTTGCCGATGATGTTTAGGTCATCAACATACACAGATATAATGCAAAATCCCTTTTGGGACCTTTTGATGAAGACACATGGACAATCATCACTGTTGGTGTATCCCTTCTGCAGAAGGTATTCACTGAGTCGGTTATACCACATTCGTCCCGACTGCTTTAAGCCATAGAGTGACTTTTGAAGCTTTACGCAGTACATGTTGCGATTTGCGTTTTGATTCGGTATAGAGATTCCGTTAGGAACCTTCATATATATGTCCAATCGAGTGACCCATAGAGATATCAAATCACTACATCCATCAACTGCATGGATAGATGATTTTGTACAGCTAGAGATATTAAGTATCAGAATGTAATTCCACCCATAACTGGAGAATAAGTTTCATTGAAATCAATGCCGGGTCTCTGCGTGAACCCTTGTGCTACTAGCCTCGCCTTGTATCTCACCACCTCGTTGTTCTCATTCCGTTTCCGGGTGAAAACCCACTTGAATCCCACAGGGAATACTTTTGGAGGCGTAGGCATTGCTTGAGAGAATACCTTCCTCTTGGTGAGCGAGGCTATTTCTGCTTGGATTGCATCCTTCCATAGGTTCCAGTCCGAGCGCTTTTTGCACTCTGCCATGGTCTTAGGATCTGATCATTTAGGAGGAGTTCTGCAATCATTGCGGAGAAATAAATGTCAACGACAGTAGTCTTACGGTCATATGATTCTCCAGACTCGAGATAATTGATGGAAATTTCATGTACCCTTTGAGACGCATCATCATTTCCCAAAATGGTTGCATCAGGGCATTCCGATGTCCCAACATCAGTAATTGAGTGCACTGTTGATGTGGGATGTGAAGGTTGAACCTCCACTGGGTGTTTCTCAACATTGGGTTGAGTTGCATTTACTGGGTTGGAAGTTTTGTTCTTCCTTTTCCTTTGCTTGCTAGGAGCTGTATCCTTGGGAGCAGCCGTACTTCTCCCCCTCTTAGCTGGGAGCTGAGTAGTTTTAGTTGGTACCTCTACTCTTTCCGGCACGTTTCTCGCAGGATTATAGGATTTTGTAACACCCTTATAATCAGTAAATGCATCTGGCGTGTTGTTTGCAATGTGTTGCAAATCAATGATTTTCTGAACTTGGAGCTCAGTTTCTGAAGTACGTGGATCCGCGTTTGAGATGGCTATGGCATCCCAATTGATTTCCTGGCATTCTTTGTGGTTGTTGAGGTCTCCCCCTAATGCCGGGAAATGATCTTCGTTGAAGATACAATCAGCGTACCGGGCCGTGAATAGGTCCCCTGTGAGGGGCTCCAGGTATTTTATGATCGACGGAGATTGATATCCCACATAGATCCCCAATTTCCTGTGAGGGCCCATAGATGTACGCTGCGGTGGTGATATCGGTGCGTATGTAGCGCAACCGAACTTTTTCGAGATGGGAAATGCTTGGTGGATTTCCACGCACTAGTTGCAACAGGGGCGTTGCATGGTATGCGCTTGGGCGCAATTGAATCAAGTCGGCAGTGTAAGATCTGCGTGACCCCAACATGAGGTTGGAAGATTGCTATTCTGTAGTAGTGGTCTTGCAATAAGTTTAATCCTCTTGATGAGGGATTCAGCCAAACCATTTTGAGTATGTACATATGGGACCGAATGCTGAACTTGAATTCCTAAGGCCTTGCAATAATCATTGAAAGCACGAGAGGAAAATTCAGCGGCATTATCCATTCGGATTGACTGGATTTGGTGTTCAGGATGCTGCGCTCTAAGTTTGATAACTTGAGCGATGATCTTAGCAAATGCATGGTTTCGTGTGGAAAGAAGACACACATGAGACCATCTTGTGGATGCGTCTATTAAAACCATGAAGTACCTGAACGGTCCAGATAGAGGTTGAATGGGACCACATATGTCTCCTTGAATGCGTTCAAGGAACTTGAGCGGTTTTGGCTTGGATTTTGAGGTAAGAGGGCCTCAAAATTAATTTCCCAAGTGGCACATGCGGTGCACGTAAAATCGGAAGATTGAGGAAATTTTGCACCACTTAAAGTATGACCAACAGAATTGTTTGTAATTTTCCTCATCATCCCTATGCCAGGGTGACCAAGGCGATCATGCCAAGTTTGGAATGCGTTAACATTCTGAAAAATTACTTTGTACACAACATGTGGTACAGGTTTGATATATGTAAAGTACAATCCGGACGGAAGTGATGGAACTCTTTCAAGTGTCTCTTTGCCATATCCGCTATCCTTTGTAATGAGAAGAAACTCCTCATTATTTTCAGTATGGGATTCAATATGGAACCCATTCTTTCGGATATCTCTGTAACTCAACAGGGTACGAGTTGAATCGGGATACAAGAGTGCATCCTCAATTGTTATCGTTGTACCCATAGGGAGCGTGATAGTGGCTCGTCCAGAGCCGACTACTACGGCATCGCGTCCGGCGATTGTTAAAACATTTCCATTATTCTTTGTGAGAGTATGGAAATATTTAACTTCCCTGAGTATAGAGTTAGTGGTACCGCTGTCCACTAGGCACATCTCCTCCATCGGATTGACTCCCGTACAATCTATATTAAATGGAGAATTTAAAAATGAATTCTCAACACATGCATATAGAAAATGGATAGCACATAGGTATATTAAATGTAACTTAATACGATAAAATATCAAATGTGCATGAAACAAAATAAAATTATTACAACGCACGAGGCGTAATTGTTCCGCGAAGGAAAAAATATCTCAAAGACTAGTGACGACAAGGAGCCTAAACAGTGTCTCCAAACAGATCATCGTCATTGTATTCGACGATCATGTTGTCTAAGTCATCCATGGTGCCATCGGGTGGAAGGAGGGCCTTGGAGTTGCTTGGATCCGCTGGGGCGGAGTTGGAGCATCCTGGGGCAGCCTGTGCTGTGGCATCAGGTCGGGAGTTGAAGTGTGCTTCAAACTGTTGTCCACCTTTGTTGGCGCGTCCTTGATCAGAGCGGCCACGTCCCACGGAATTCATGTACAAGTCCACTAAATGCTTTGGGGTCCGGCATTTCTTAGTCGGGTGGTTGTAGCAACCACACTTGTCACAAGTTTTGGACTTGTCTTTCTTCGACTTAGAATTGTCCTTTCCCTTAGCACCACCACGAGGCTTACGCTGTCGCTTGCGCTTGTTCTTGCCTGAGGTTCCAGGATTGCCATTGTTAGTGGCACCCTTTTGTGTTTGAGTCTGAGTATTAGCATGTACTTCAGGCAAAGGCTTAGTACCCACGGGACGCAGGTTGGAGTTCCAAATGAGGAGCTCGTTATGCTTTTCAGCCTGAAGCAAAGTCCTAATTAACTCAGAATAAACAGTAAAACCTCTTTCACGGTATTGTTGCTGAATGATCATCTGAGCGGGAAGCATGGTAGACAATGTCTTTTCAATTTTCTCCAAATCAGATGGTTCTTTCTCGCAAAACTTCAGTTTGGCACTGAGTTTATGAACAGCGTGGTTATACTCGCTTACAGACTTGAAGTCTTGTATGCGGAGATGATTCCACTCATTGATTGCTTCGGGCAGGATGACTGCCTTTTGCTGTTCATACCGTGTTTGCAAAGCAAGCCACAGGACGCGTGGGTCCTCCTCCATCAGGTACTCAGCTTTGAGGTCCTGGTGGATGTGGTTCCTTATGAGAAATAAGGCTGTGTACTTGTATGTCTCAGGTATCGCTTCCTGACCCTGTTGGGGAGGTGCAATAGTCTGATGAATTCCGCGTAACGATAGGCTCACTTTGAGATCCATCGCCCACGTGGGGAAGTTGTGTCCATCGAGAGCGAGAATCTCGAACTCTCGTTTGGCCATAGTCCCTACATGTGTGTTGCCATAGACTTTGAATTAAAATCTTAGGCAATATTGTAATAATTAAACTTGAAATGCGAATATAATCAAGGTAAACTTGAAAAATTAAAACAAAATTTTTCTCTACACTTAGAACCGAGGTAGTCACCATAAAGGTGTAGACCTTATATATTTGGTAGTCACCATAAAGGTGTAGACCGCGTATAATTAATTCACATCTAGGTGTGTTCCTTGTATGTTCATAGTCAAATTGGAAGTGCACTTTGAGGAATAAATCCCACAGTAGTACGGTAGTACTACCTTGTGATTGCCAATTCGATAATGAACTTAGGTGACACCGAGTGAATCAAGGTTCAAAGGGAGAAAAATTAATAATCACATTCGCATAAAGTATTTGCAATACGAAAATTAAATGAAAGAAATTCATAGAGCAAATGCGGGAAATATATTGACAAATGCAAGGTAAAAATATACAATGCAAGTTACATCAGAGTCTAATACTGAGGTAATTAGACTAGCTTAACCGATGTTAATATAGCACTTAATGCTAACTAAGTACTTGGAAAAGTAATTGAAATTAACTGCAGGAAATAAAAATGCAGATAACTACGACTATGGGCTGAAACTCGCAAGGAATTGGCCCAAAATCGCGATTTCCGACCACCAGGCCCGGGAGGTAAGAACGCAGGCCCCAACCTGGGGCCTAGGCCGGCTATTCGGCCCAAAAGGGGGGGTCCGCCGGGAAAAAGGGCCTGGGCGGCTAGGTTTCCAACCCTAGCCACCCAAGGCCCATAGCCGCCGCCGCCATTTCGCCTGTGGGCCGCCGCCGCCAGAAGTGGAGGCCGCCGCCGCCGCCGACGCCGTTGGAGGCCGGCCACCGCCGGAGGGGGCCATGCGGGCCCGGGCGGGGTCATCGGGCGACCGGACGGCATTCCGGCCGCCGCAACCGAAAGTGCGGCCCGTGGCTGCGGGCGTCCGGCTCCACGCAGCGCAAGGCCGAGCCACGGTCGGGAGCCGCGCCCGCGCGCCGGGCCGGGCAGCGCCGCCGCTCCCGCCGCCCCCTCCCCCCTAGCACTCGAGGCCGGGGCTCCCGCCCGAGCCGAGGCCCCATGGGGGGACCTCGATCCAGTGCGGATGAGGCGAGGGCGTTGGGAGCGGGGCCCGGCGGTGGAGGTGGTGGCGGAGTTGGGGTCCAGTTGCCCCGGCGGTGATGGTGGCGGTGGAGGTGGCGCAGCCGGTGATGGTGGAGGCGGTGGTGGTGGTGCAACGAGCTCCAGCTCCGTTGCCGGGATGTAATGGCGGGCGAACGCCGATAACCTCGTCGGAGCGGAGATCCTTGCTGCCATCGTCGGAGGAGAGACGCTGCGGGCCTCCCTCTCCGGCGACGGGGTCGGCGTCGGGAGCACGGGGTACTCGATCGGCGACACCGGCTCTTCCTTCAACCGCCATGTCCAGTTGGATGGACCAGCGGCGTCCGGCGCCGGTGGCGGCAGCGATCGCTGCCTCGGCATGGCCCGTAGCCGTGGAGCGGGCAAGACGCCACCGGTGCCGGGAGCATCGGCGGAGCAGAGCGACGCCCGGTGCCGGGAGCATCGGCGCGGAGCGACGTCACGCAGCGCCATTGCCGCATGGGACACAGCAGCGACGCCGAAGCCGCCTAGGACGGGCGCAGCCGCTGGAGGTGGTGGTGGCGGGGCGGTGGTGCCGCCGATGCCATCGAGTGCCGCGGCGGTGGCGCGGCGCTGCCATCGGCATTGCCGCGACGGCGTCCCTCCACGACGTGCACCATGGAGGCGTCCTCCGAAACGCAGCCGTTGGTCGAGCCTTCGGCGTTCACCACGAAGGCGATCACCAAAGCGCTCCCCAAGGGCGTCGCGGAGATCGTGAAGAAGCTCCCGCTGGAGCCGAGGGTGCGAGAAGCCGAGATCCAAGGTTCGTGCACGATGGTATGCCATCATGACGACCTGGAGAAGAAAGGAGGCAGAGGGAACATTGCGATGAAACATCGGCATCGTACCTTGCGATGGATGGAGAATTGCAGTTCCCCTAGGTCTCTAGGTGAGAACGATGTTCTAACCAACAGAGCTATGTGCTGATAACGTGTTAGAGCTATTAGCGAGTAGAGAGAAAGGAGACAGGGGAATAGCAAGTCAAGCCGTGATCTTTCATTAATCATTGAGCGGGTTTATATAATACAACGGGGAGGAAGTTCCTCGGGAGAAACTCATCGGTCAGGGAATATCGCACCCACGACTCCCACGCCCACGTACGAGGTCGTGGCGGGGTCGTGGGGGAGTTTCCCACGGGAACGGGAGATATTCCCGCGTACGAGGGGAAACCGTCGGTCCTTCACGGATAAGACTTCCTGGGTATCTAAGGTCGAGGATAGGGATGAGATCATCCATCTCTTCAAGTTGTAACAGGGAGGAGACGGAGCCGGCGTTGAGACGCAGGCTCGACGTGCGAAAGAGGAGGTTGCAGAGGGAACCAAGCGATGATTCGCCCCGGCGTTACCTTCAGATCTTCAGTTGATGCTTCTCTCTTTCTTTCGGAAGAAATTAGCGACGAGCTAAAGTGCCGATAACGTGTTGCGAGTATAATTGTACTAGTAAAGTAAAGACGCAGGGGGAATAGACAAATGAGCCAGTAGTCTCTTTCATTGACCATAGGTGATATTTATAGTACAATCAGAGGAGGTTTCGGGGAAACTCATCCGCCAAGTAACCACGTCGTAACATGGGGAGTTCCTCACTCCCACGTCCGAGGTCGTGGCGAGGTCGTGGGTAGTTCCCTGCGGGAGCGGTGATTCTACAATCAGAGGAGGTTTCGGGGAAACTCATCCGCCAAGTAACCACGTCGTAACACGGGGAGTTCCTCACTCCCACGTCCGGTATCTAATGTAAAGGGATAGGATGAGATCATACTTCCCAGATATTTGTAACAGTAGGGAGCTGGGTGGGGCGAGCGCGGGGTGGGGTGTTTAGCGGCGTGTTTAGCGAGGGGCGGGGTCATTAGCGCCTGGATACGATAACATTTGGCTCTTTTTAATTGTACTAGTTGAGTGCCCATACGTTGCTACGGAAAGTTATATGTAAATTAACATCATAATTGTTTCATTTCAAAAGATTCACGCAATAAAAAAAAAACCCTACTGAACCAGAAAATTAGTATTGTATCAGCAACACAATAATGAGGTTCAAAACAACAGCAACACCAGCTTTGATCAAATAAATAACAACTGAAATAGGACCAACATTGATCCCGAACAATATCACAATATCTTGCTGAAACTATGCATTGTTTGACCATGCCAAACAACATTGTGCCAGTAGCAAGCACTTCACTCTTCCAGGCTCCAAAGAAGAGTTGATAGTTCCATTCATTCAGGAATGCGATAAGAAGTTTGCTTCTCTTGCATGACACGATTGATCAAAAATGAAAAAAAAAAAAAAACTTCAGTGGGTTTAAAAAAGGTTATATGCACTCATGATACATAACTGCTCTCGTGCAACCCAATTCGGCTGCAGTCGATGCATCCATGGGCTGCGCTGCGCTGCGCAGAAACATCAGGATGGCTCAGTGAACATGGGTTGCACAATGCACGGAAAGAACAGGGAACATCGATCAAGACCACATTGACCATAGCCGAGCAGTGCTGCACGGAATCACCATGAAAATATCTCATACGCCAATGTAATTCATCTTTTCAAAAAAACGTGTAGTAACATGAATGATTAGTGGGCTAAAGAATCTGAGAATTGGTCCCTTGGAGAATTGGTTCCTTTGTTGCTTGACTGCAAGTAGGAGTAATAGAACAAAGTATTTCAAACCTATTAGTAGTACGGTAATCAATCTTTCTTATTATAAAAATGAAAAATGAGGAAGGGGGTCTGGTCATACCAATAACAAGGAGATCCAAACAGGCCAAACTGTTATGAAAAAGAAACTCAAATTGTGTGGGAACAGAAGCAGACTCATTGTGAAAGAGCGAGGTAGCATGATAGAATATTTGCACGAAAAGATAAGCTCATATGACTGCAGAAGAAAAGCAACATGCACTAACTGTTTGTAGGCTGCATATTTCAAATAAAAATACAGGGTTAAAGGATAGAAACAAGGGAATAGCCTAGGTCTCACATAAAGACTGCAATTTCTGGCTTATGAAGATGACTTTATTCAGAGCAATGTAGCACAAACTATTCTTTATCTACACATCTAGCCAGTGGCGGAGCCAGGGAAATATGACAGGGTATTCTAGAAATAATTTTTCTCCAAAACAAGAGCCAATAGCACTGATAGAACTAAATATTTTAGTATAGACAATACATATTGTTATTGTTTGTGTCACACATCTAGTTGAATGACCTATTTTCAGCAACATTCATACATAATTCACTGCTAGTAAGTAGTAACTTATCATAAAAAGTACCCGTCTTGCACACTAACTGTTAGGTAAAATTGTCAATGGAAGCCCTTCCTCCACTTCAAGTGAGAAGCAAAGAACAGAGGTGTCAGAGTAATGGACAAATAAATGAAGAGATGATTTTCTATAAGCATACCTTGGCATAAGAACTCCATCTATATAGGAATTTATACAAGTAGTTGCGATGCAGATGTGCTCATCATAAGGTGAGTTCATCAAAATTCTCTCAAATTTGAGATACATGCCTCTGGTATTGGAAAGGATCGTGAGGGACATATCTTAAGAATTAACATGCCATGGGTGACCACCAGAGAATGAAACCTGGAGGACTGATTGATATACATAGAAGGCAAAGGATCATTATTTTTCTTTATAGTAACAGTTGTTGGTTCATTGCTATTGATTGGCAGATAGTATATTTTGTTGCCCTTGTTTGCATCCCAAGGTCCAGTTTAATAGCTCAAGTCCACTAAGACACTTTCTGACTGAAACGCTGCTAAACTGAACTCTGAAGAACATCACAACCTCATAAAAATAAGAAAAGTTCAGTCCACAACCGAATAACCTATGCCTATCAAATGGTACAGCTATCTGCATAAAGTTCAAGTTATTGGACTAATGATCTGTAGTGTTCGGGAATTTTGTACCATGGTGGTGGCATTCTTGTGCTTGGTGAAATTGTGGAGCCAGGGTTAGTGTATACTCTACTGAATACTGCTCTGGGCAAGTACACTGCCTACTGAATACTGAATAAATTCAGATGGGGCTCGCAAACCGTTCCTATCTAGCAACAACACAATGCAAACAACAGCAGAATGGGAAAGATTAAGAAAACAATGTGCAGTTGGAACAATAGGCAGTAAGTATAGCCGTGTAAGAAAAATGACTAATCCATAGGGTGCAACTTCAGGCGAGCCCCAACACACAGAAGTGACGAACAATGTGCTTCAGAGAAATGTTGGGTGGGTATACATACTGGGTGGCCGACGAAGATGAATGGGGCGTTGTGGCTTCCGGCGGCATCGAGGTGTGCTCGTATAGGATTCCGGCGGCTCGTGCTTCGTGGGCGCGGCCCGTGCGGCGGCGGCGGCGGCGGCGGCGCGTCCTGCGTGGGCGTGGCCCGTGCGGCGAGTGCAGATTCCGGCGACGCGTCCTACGGGCGCGGCCCGTGCGGCGGTGGCGCATCCTGCGTGGGCGCGGCCCGTACGGCGGCGGCGCGGATTCCGGCGGTGCGTCGTGGGCGTGGCCCGTGTGGCGGCGGCGAGGGACTGCTGGCTGGCGGCGGCGCAATGCTGAAGGGCCGCACCGACTCCACCGGCGACGAGGGCCTGGTCGTGACGCCGAAGAGCAGCGCGGCGAGCAGCAGCCACCTTTTGCGGAGAGGATGGCTTCCGGCGGCGCGGCCAGCCTTCGTGGGAGCGACCCGTGCGACTGCGAGGCGACGGCACAGCGAGGCGGGGGTCGTGGGCGGGACGGTGGTTCCACAGATCGTGCAGGGCAGAGCAGTAGCGGTCAGACGGGGTTAATTAGCGGCGTGGTTAATTAGCGGGATACGATAACACTTGTCTTTTTAGTTGTAGATAGATAGATAGAGATAAGAAAATTTCCATTGAAGGAATTAACCCTCTTGTGTTGGCTAAATCACTAAGGGCCTGTTTGGAAGCCTGGTATTCAGTCTAAAACCCTTGTAAATTACAGTCCCTAAAGTTTTTCCAATCCAATCTAGAATTTGTTGTTTGGATGGCCAGTTAGCACAATAAATTTACAGTCGAATTTGGCCAAAACAATCGGATAAAAATAATCTCCAACCAAGGTCTAAATAATCTCCAACCCAGGTCTGTCGGGCATGTCTCGTCCGCTCGCTTCGTCTCCACGGCAGCAGTTGGAGCCAAGCGCATCGATCGGCGGTTGGTCGCTGTCCTCAGCTGATCGTGCGGGACGCGAACTCCTGCACGAAGTACTCGTTCCTCGCGGCCGCCCGCGGCAGCAGCTACGGCGACGGCGGCGGCAGATCATGCTTCGTCGTGCGGCGGTTGCTCGCCATCCTTGGCGCCTGATCTCCCGCGGCGGCAGATCATGCTTCGACGTGCGGCGGTTGCTCGCCATCCTTGGCTGATCTCCTGCGGCAGCAGCTATGGCGACGGCGGCGGCAGATCATGCTTCGACCTGCGTCGCGGTCGGGGAAGACAGACAAATCATCGCGGTGGCTCGCTCCTCTTCGGCATGTTCGCGGCGTGGATGCTGCAGTGTGCTGGGGGCCACCGTCCTCACCGTGGCCGTCAACTCCGGCGTTCCTTTTAGCAGCTTCATCCACAGCCATAATTACTGTCTGAGGACGAACGCAACAACGTGGATCCGCTTGAGTTCGAGCTCTTGCAGACCGCGCTCTCGCCTGCATGAACGATGCAATAGTACCAGGCGATTAGCGCACCCTGCTCTCCGTCTCCATGCAATAAATTATTTGGATTCCAAACAGCTGTTCTCCAGGAGTGTAAAATCATTTGGATTCCAAGGGGTTTTGTTGTGCACAATAAATTACAAGTGAATTCCATTTACAGGTGCAAAAAATTTTATAGCACCCAAACAGGGCCTAACAGTTAAAACTGAATGTTATTTCAAAAGCTCCTTTAGATAATACATTTTTTTATTCCTTTGTGGTGGGTATACTTTTACTGGGCCAACCTAAACTTAGATGAGTTTTTAAATCCCATGGTGTTTCAGAATTACATGGAAAGCATTTCTCTACCTAATAATAATCGGCAAAATTTCAGCCTATTTTTTTCGTCCATCTATTTTTTTATCCACCCTCTCCTGACTACCTGATAGTTGAGAGTTTCTCCCGTCAGATTTATATGGCCCGTGGTGGTTATACGAGTTAGAACCACTCACATCTAGCAATAATCGTTACGGGATCTGATTACAAGACGTATTGAGTCATATCCTTTGTATGAGTTATATCCTTTTCTCTTTCTTTTTTATGTACGTTCCTGAGTAGCAAAGCAAAGGAGACAAGGAGACCGTGGTGGATCCATCAATATTTCCTTTTATATTCCTCCATCACTATTCTCTTTTTTATTCTAATATTTTTGTATATGGTAATTTCCGTGTCCTCCACGTTTTCTCGGCAGAACGCAGAACCAATACGGAATCCACCCTCAACCACGACTCATCATCCTATAAACTGCACCCAAATCATCACTATCCCCATTGAATCAATAACTAGAACACCTCAACAATACGTCGGATCTCCCAAAGACGAGGCGAAAGGAGCCGACACAGAGGAAGGTCAAGCCAGAGCAGCGACAATGTCGAGACGCAAGCGCACGGGTTGTGTTGGAGATGAAATCTTCGTTATATCCCTTGCCTCCAGATCAGGTGCGTCCGGGCTCGCCATCCCGCAGAGGAGGTGGCTGGCAGCACAGGAGCATTGGCGGCGCCACGGCCGCACGCACAAACCGCATGGACGCCGTCGAGTGGATCCCGCCGCGAGCACGAGAGCTCCGCCCCAAAAAGGCCTGACGCTGCAGCACGCCTGCACAGAAGCTCCTGTCGTGGCCTGATGCCGCCACGCCGCTTCCTGCCATGGCTCGATGTGCATCCCTACCGTCGTCCGCTTGCTAGGCCATGCCTCCGTACTGGCTCATCGAGCCCATGGAAGCAACGAACAGGGAGGTCGCTCGCTTCGGCATCACTGCCTCGTAGTCCTCGCGACGTTGTTGCCCAAATCCACCGCCTGCTGAGCTCGGGTGTCACCCGCCTTGCATAGCTTTGGCGTGACAGGCAGTTTGATTTCGTTCATCTCATCCACGATGCATAAATCTAAATGAGATCCCGTTGCAACGCACGGGCATGTTTTGCTAGTAACATTTTAAAATTCAAATTTCTATAAGCCGTAGTCTTAGCATATTGCAGTAGTTACCTGTAAATTAGAGTGGTTGGAGCACCAACTGACTATCAATACAGGAGACACAGAAATTAGAATATCAGATGAACGCAAGAACATAAATTTCAAACTCTCCCATTCAGGTGTGCAAAAGAAAACAGAGCAAGCATTGTACTGGATCAAACTGCTGCACTGTTACAGTACAGACACTTGAAAATTTTGTATACTACGCAATCATGTTATGTGAAAAAAAAGTCGTTTGGGGCAGAGATTGGTGGGATGTCAAATCTTCTTGAACCACTGAGACTGCTTGGCTTGCAACACGGAACCCATAAGTTGTTCCATCTCCACGAGGCAGGCAGTCTAGCAAAGCACCAAACATGATCTGAGGTATCGGCATGTAAACAACTATATTTTCCACTATCTTAATTGAAACGCAGAGTTTGTGCCAAATCATTCAAAAAAAAATATTTGAGGCTCTATTGAGTAGAACTGGAAATATAAAGCCCAAAACACAGGCTTGAAGGTTCATGCACAGGCTGAGGTATCTGGAGTAAATCAAAATACAGGAAAGGATTCACCATGTTCAATGAAAATATATAACTCTGGCTCATGTGTTATTTGGCAGATAAACGCTTACACTTCAGATATGAAAATGTAGCACTTACACTTCAAAATTAACCCTATGTATATATGTCCCTGCATAAACCAGAAAATTACAAAATTAATAGAAAGTGGCTTCATCTTTCATAGGCTGCTTCCTCTTCGCACCTATAATTTTACGCTCTCGAATCTCACAAGTATTGACATAGCTGTAGTAGGGGGGTATCTCAGATCTCCATACTAGAACATCAAATTTTCCATGTCTCTTAGTGCTTCCATACAACACATCTTGGATTTTTATCTCCGGAACCTCCTCTTGTGAAGAACGGTGATATTGTTGAAAAATCATGAAATCTTTAGAAGGTGTGGCCATTATTTCAAACTTCGTAGGTCTGTTTTGCTCTAGAAGTTCAGAAGGATGCACACCAATTTCGGAGACATGCTTCTGTACGAACCCTCTCCAAAAGCTCAGAACCTTGCACCAAAAGTGGATGTCAAAACTGTTCCTCAACAAATAAGAGAGGATGTTTGCACCAAGCATCGAACGTTGCGTTCTGGCTATCTGCATGGCCAGTTGTGCAAGTCTTGGGTGTGTCTTAGGATCTGTGCCTCCAAATGTAAGTGTCTTGAAGAAATACCAGTATGCTTCATGAGATAGATGCTGTAGAGTTAGAGCCTGTGTAGTTCCAAAGTTTACAATCTTGTCTGAATGGCTTGTGACTATGATTTTACTTGTGCTACAAAAGCTCTGTTTAGAAGCAAGATACAACTTATTCCATGCATCTTTGTTCAGATTTACAGATAGTTTTATAACAACTAGCACCCTCTTGCCTCTGTTCGAGTTTGACACTTGATTTTGATGTTTCATTGCATATCCTTGTCCGGAAGCTAGCTCATCATCTCTAAAATCATGGTCGTGCAGCCATAGGATTTCTGAGAAATAATCTTGGACTCTTTCGTCCTTGCAAACATGAGCAACTAGGGTACTCTTCCCAACTCTGCGTGGACCAACAATTGGCAGGACCTCCAATAGTTGAGAACTATGAGGTTGTGTGTGCAACAGAAATTTAATGACATGTTCTGCTTCTACCTGACGACCAAACATGCAGTTTCCCAGTAGGATATGCATGTTGTAAGGCTGGCGAAACAGACGAGGGTAGCTCGCCAAAAACGTCACCAACACATTGAGATCAATAATTATGGAGCTCAATCTGTCTAGTGCCTCTTGTAGTTGTTCCTGATACTTTGTATTTTGACTGAAGAAATAGGAATCCTTGGCAAAGCGTACCTTGGATAGGGACATAAAGCCCCTAACTGCTAGATCCTTGCCATCCTCTGCATACTGAGGCTGGTACCTAAACACATCAAGTGCATAATAGCCTCGATGCATGGCTTCTCTTAGGATGCCCAGCTGCTGGATCATGGCTTGATTTGTGATGCGTCGTCCCATGGCCTCCTCGTCGATGACCTGAGCTCGAAGAAGAGCCCTTTCTAGGCTTTCCCCCATGGCTAGTGCCGGTGGATTCGAGCACTTGTTGATGACAAAGTTTATGGATCGAGTCATCAACTCACCTACGATTGCAGAAACAAAAATTTCCATGTGTCCTCTCTTTCAACTCAAGAAGAGAAGCACCAGGATGGGTAAGAAAACACTGGGTGAGTTTTGATGTTTCTGGAACTCTGTATTCTTTGCTTCACATCAAACCTCCATGGAGAGAAAGAGCGTTGGGCTCAAGAAGCAAAGTCATATAAGAACACCTAAATTGAGAGCTGAGAGTCAATAGTCCATTCACATGTTTGATCTTTGGGACTGCTTTTGGCTTCACCTGGTTATTCTTATTGACACTTTTTTTTTTTAACTTGCTACCAGTTGGATACTTCCAGAGAATACGTACAGCCCTTGACTGTTGAATTATAATCACTGAGCCATCACCATCAATGATATGTGTAATTACTCTGTAGACCACCTCTGATATCATGGTTACAAAAATCAGATTGTTGGCTTAGCAACTGATATGCTGTACTGTACTTCTGGTTCTGTGTACCAGCTAAGAACCATATTAAGCAATGTCCGCAGTTGTACTTTTTAGCCAACTGGTTGAACAGGAGTTGTCTCGTGTCTCCAGATCAAAAATTATGCACTATAAATTCCCGTATAAGGACTTAACGTTGTGTTGGCTAAATCACTAACAGTGAAAACTTAATGTTATTTCAAAAGCGCGTTTCGATAACACATTTTTCATTCCTTTGTGGTGGGTACAATTTTACTGGGCCAGTCTAAACTTAGATGAGTTTTTAGATCCCATGGAGTTTCAGAATTACAGGGACACATGCATTTGACATTTTAAAATTCGAACTTCTATAAGCCGTAATCTTAGCATGTTGCAGTAGATACCTGTAAATTGGAGTCATTGGAGCACCTGCTAACTATAAAACAAAAGGCAACGAAATTAGAATATCAGATGGAAATTAGAATATCAGATGAGCACAAGAACGTAAATTTTGAACTCTAAGTGTACAAAAGAAAACAGAGCAAGCATTGTGTGGGATCAAACTGCTGCACTGTTACAGTACAGGCACTTGAAAATTTGTATACTATGCAATCATGATTAATTTCCGTCTCTTTTGGGCCAGAGACTGGTGCGATGTCAAATCTTCTTGAACCACCTAGACTGCTTGGCGTGCAAGAGGGAGCCGATAATTTGTTGCATCTCCTGCAAACCACCAAACATGTTGCAAACCACCAAACATGATCTGAGGCTCTACTGACATAAACAACTCTATTTTCCCCTATATTAATTGAAGACATTTGTTCCTTAGTTTTCGAAGGGAAAAGAGTGTATATGACGTCACCATTATGCCATGGCTCAAGACCCTTATTAGCATGGCGCACAGCTCAGGCTCCCAGCAGCTTTTTTTTTTTTTTTTGAAGAAAACCAAATTTATTTCAGCAGCATGAAGAGCCGCTCCAGCTTCACCTCAGGCTCCGGCGACGGCGGTGGTAGCTTGGCCCTGCCGCCCATGGCCCACTATGGCCCCCACGTAGCTCCGCCAGTGCCTGCCAGGGAGCAGGAACTTGAGTTGAGCGTGGTCCTGAGAACTGCAGGTGATCAGCGAGGCCATGGGCTGCATCGATGATCTCACCGCGCTCTTCTTTGGAGCGTTTCGACTTCGGAAACCCAGACAGGCTCCCTACACGTTGATACTCATGAACATGGATAGATACTGGAAGGCTCCCATATGAGCCTTCGATCTCCATGAAGTTCCTCGCCAGCAAGCTAGTGCGATGGGACAGGCAAAGAGAAGAAAGCGTGGTCCTGAAATCGGCCGCGCGCTCGCCCTCCTAAGCCTGGCTGCCGCGTAGACTGCCGCAGCGCGCTCGCCGCAAGTGAGGCCACCTTCGGGCCGAGTGCACCACGGCCGGGTTAGGATACTTGAGGGCACAAGCTCAATTACTAAAATATCCTAATCCCTATTAACTATTCCATCAACCTGTGCTCTCGCACGGGCTAAAATTTTAAGAAATATACCGTTTAACACATCTAGCAAATAAAGAATTATTTATACTAAATTGTCTATTTTTTTGTGCTTATTTTCTACAAAATAGATGTAATAGATACTTTATAGTCTACACTAATTATCACGAACTTATTAGTTACTTTTTTTGCCAGACAGTGATTTATATGTTTTCCATCCATTTGTATTTTTTTTTTACTTTGCATTAGACTGAAATCTTGCAATTAATTATAGCAGTCTTTGCTGCATCAATATCTTGTAAAGTTAAGAATCTAAATTTTGATTTTTTTTTTTTCTTATTGACTATTAATTTCTTTTATCATTGAGTTAAAACTATTATAATTAATGTGATTAGGTTATATGAAATAGATGATCAAATGTTTTAGATTTTTATGAGAACTGTTAGGTTCTATCTTTTGTTTTCTTGTCATATCTCGCGAGAATTAATGTACAAGCTCCATTAGGGACATCTAGTTAGACTTTCTAATATTTATTTTATTTTCTAGCTTGATATGTGTTTAATTGAAAACCTAATATTAACATATAAACCCTAGTTGCATCATCTGAATTCATTAATCATAGTTAGTTTTCGAAAGGCAATTGATTTAAGTAGAAACTAAAGTATTTTTCATCTTTTTTATTCAAATTTATTTTTAATTAAAAAGGCTTTAGATTTTAGTAGTATTGTTTTCTAGATATTATTTAAGTTGAGCTTAGACTTTGTCCTAGCATTGTACTTGACAAATTTGTTATATCAATTATATTATCAATACTGAAATGATATAATGTTTCATTTAAAATATATAAAATTAAATAACAAACTATGAAATTAATTTTCATGTAGTATTAATATAATTTAAGTTGAATTTTGATATCATGCTATTACTATGTGGTTTGTGAATAAAATTTTTTTATGTTTTATAAGAAATTTTAAAAAATATTTATCCTAACATATATATATATATATATATATATATATATATATATATATATATATATATATATATATATATACTTGGTATACATGGTAAAACGTAGATGATTATTTAATTTCATGACCGTAGAACTTTAACATATATATATATGTCTCATACTTTATGGTTACTAATTTCTTTTTTAATTGAATATATTAGTGTTTACATGGAGATTCGAATGATATTTTCGTATCTTTTATAATAGCCTGTTTAGATACAAAATAGCGGTAATACTTCATATTTTCTTTCATAACAACATACATGGATAGGTTGGATGTAAATTTAGGATAATACTTTGCATTAACTTTTATAATTACAAAGACAGGCAATGTATAAAATTAATTATCTTTAAGTAACTATAGATTCAGGAATTTAGATATAAAGTAGAGGGTTGTTTTAAATTATCTTTTCTAATAGCAAAAGGTGGGTAATTTAGATACAATGTGAGGGGTTTATTTTTCATAACGATAAAGTGGCTAATTTTGATATAAATTTATGGGTTATTTTGATTTTTTTTATAATGACAGTACAGGGAGTATACATATTGAACAAATATCACGTGCAGGATTGGACAGAGGATGACTTGGTTGGCTTTGCCGTTTTGGACATGAGTCGTTGCGCCATCCTCTTCAGTGAGTTTTGAGCGCGATCAGTCTCAAACCAGCTAAGTCACGCAAAATTGTTACGCATGGGACATGATCTTGATCACAGACTCAACAAACTCTAATAAGATACCTTTTATTTTTAATCAAAATTGTTTGATAGTACACTCAGAAAGGCACCATATGCTGGGACGAATCAAAACAAATCCTCGTACCAATGCTAGGGCCGAACAACAGAAAGAGTGCTAAAAAACAATATATACAAATTTAGGGGTTATTCTCAATTATTCTTCGTAATGGCAGTGGTGGGTAATTTAAATACAAAATTAGGGAGTTACTTTATGTATATTTCATAATAGCAGTTGGGTAATTTTTACAATAAATCCGATGGCTATTATCAATATAATGATTAGTGTCTACCAAATTAAAGGTCAGATGTTTATGATTATTGTGAGAATTTCTAGAATTTATCTTTTTTCTAAGCGCGTCGGTGAGAATTAACGTGTTACCTCCATTGTGGCCTCTAATTAGTAATAATAAGATTACTTGGAAAACAAAAAAATGAAAGTATACCACGGTACTTTTCTAACAATTGTAAAAGATCTCCAAATATAAAGCCGAAAACGTGGGCCTGAAGGTTCAAGCACAGGCTGAGCTATCTAGAGTAAAACAAAAAAAAAAAGGAAAGGATTCACATATTCCGTGAAAATATATTGGCTCATGTGTTATTTGGTAGATACGCGCTTACACTTCAGATATGAGAAATGTAGCACTTACACTTCAGAACTAACCCTATGTATATATGTTCCTGCACAAGCCAAAAATTTAAAAAACTAACAGAGTGGCTCCATCTTTCATAGGCTGCTTCCTCTTTGCACCTGTAATTTTACGCTCTCGAATCTCGCAGTTTGACTGAAGAAACGGGGATCCATTGGAGAGGGTACCTTGGATAGGGACATCAAGCCCCTAGTAGCTGGATCATTGTCGTCCTCTCCACAGTGAGGCTGGTACCTGAAGGCATCGAGTGCGTAATAGCCTCGATGCATGGCATCCCTTAGCATGCCCAGCTGCTAGATCATGGCTTGATTTGTGATGTGTCGTCCCATGGCCTCCTCGTCAAGTGCTCGGAGAAGAGCCCTCTGTAGGCTTTCCTCCATGGCCATTGCGGGCAGCTTCGAGCACTTGTTGATGATGAATTTTATGGATCGAGTCATCAGCTCTCCTAGGATTGCAGGAAGGAAATTTTCCATGTGTCCTTCCTACTCAGGAAGATATGAGGCTGGTTAAGAAAATACGATGTGAGTTTGGATTATCTGGTTCACGCCAAAGCTCAAGTGAGAAAGGGCTTGTAGAACGTTTGGGCTGAAGAAGCGAAGACATATAAGAATAACTAAATTGAAGAGAGTCAAAAGTCCATTCACATGTATGACCTTTGGGTCTATTTTCGCTGTCACCTGGTTATTCTTATTTGACTTTATATTTCTTTGTGTTAACCCTTGACTGTTGAAGTCCAAGCCTTCGCTAAGTGAACCACTGAGCCATAAACATCCATGGTCTATGTAATTTCTCTGTAGTCCATTCACATGCTTTGACGTGAAGGTTTAGGACAGTGACTATATAAAGCGTTCTAAACATATAGCACATGTGAATGGACTTTGACAAAACATATAAACCTTCATGTCAGAGCATTTGAACTTTGACTAAATTTATATAAAAAATTCTAAACATCCATGATACAAAATCAGTACTATTAGATTAATAATAGAATATATTTTCATCACAAATTTATTTGGAGACATAACTATTATTACTATAAACTTAGTCAAACTTAAATTAGTTTGGCCGGAATGAATCCCATAATTACATGTTTATGGACGGAGGTAGTATATTAATCAGTGTCCTCTGTTGCATTTCTGAGCCAACTGATTGAACAGAAGTTGCCACCAGACTAGCTTTTGCACTGTAAATTCGCGATGAAGCAAGAAAAGTCTTTTTCTGGCTTCTTTTAAAAGATAGGCTAAGCACTAAAGATATCCTCAGAAGGAGCAATATGTTCCTGGAGAACTATGATTGCAGTATTTGCCAATCTGTTATGGATGAATCAGCCACTCATTTGTTCTTGAAGTGCCCCTTGCCACGGCCTGCTGGTATAGTCTGGGACTTGTGATCTCGGATCCCTCTAATCCCTGGGTCACATTTCTTCATTTTAAAGATCAGATTAACCAAAATTTCTTCATGGAGATTATAGTGACAATGAGCTGGGTGATCTGGTTTGTCAGGAATGATGTTATTTTCAGAGGCATATAGCCCTCCTTACAAAGAGGCAAGGAAACTTCAAAAGGAATTTGCTCTAGTTATCCTAAGAACAAAGGCAGCTTTTATAAACCCTTCATTAGTCAATGGCTAGAAGCTTTTGTGTAATTTTTCTTATTTTCTTTATTTCCTTCTTTGTATCATGAAACTTTGTTATGTATCTATGGCAATAAAATCAGTAGGGGTGCGCCCCTCCTGTTCCCCTCAAAAAAAAACCTCGTGTTGGATAATATCCCTATCCCTACAGTAAAAACTTAAATATTATTTGAAAAGCTTGTGTAGACAACACAATTTTTTAGTTCCTTTCCTGCCGAAATTTAGATGAGACCATGTATCAATATCACAGGGACACTTGCATACAGCAGTTTAAAATTCAAAGTTCTAAGCCGTAGTTTTAAATAGCATATTGCAGTAGATACCTGTAAATTGGAATGATTGGAGCACCTGCAGACTATCGAAACAAAGGATAATTAGAATAACAGATGAACATGAGAACATAAATTTTGAATGCTCTCATTCAAGTGTACAAAACAAAACAGAGCAAGCATTATACAGATCAAACTGCTACAAATTAGAGTATATGTAGAAAGATTTGTGTACTATGCAGCTGATAATATGAAGCAATTCAGTAGTACTCCCTCCATTACCTTTTATAAGGGGCCCATAAATTTTAAGAGTCAAAATCTTTAAAAACAATTTACCAACAATTTTAATTATTATATTGTAAACTTGACATGGTTATATTGGTGATCAAATGTACTATGCAAATATCATAAATTTATAAATATAAATAACATAAGTAAACTATCAAAGTACAGTTTAGAGACCATGTCATCTATATCCATGCCTTATAAAAGGTAATGGAGATATTAGAACGAATCCAAAGATGAAGTCTTGTTTCGGGCACCCGTCACCCCACACAGGCTTCTCGGGCGGGAGCCAACCCCTAGCCGCCACCGCCAGCCATCCTCTCCTCCCCTTCTCCTTGCCGCTGCCAGAAGGGACCAGCGGGGAAGCCTATGCGGATCCCTAGGATGGTGGAGGTGAGGCATCATCCCAGGCATGTTGCGACTATGAGTCCTCCGTGCGGGGGCTGACAACATCATGGCACCATGGCTTGGTGCGGCGGAGCTCATGCACTAAAGTTTGGTAGATAGTGTGCAATGGCAGTGCCATGCAGCCATCCATCCTCTTCCTCTCGGCCACCCCCATCCTCCTCCTTCTTCCTTGAATGGCCACTGGGCAGGGTGAATCTAGCTGGTGGAGTGGCGGACGGCACCACTTGGTTGCCAAGATCTGGGGTTCATTCATCTTGGTCCCCAGGGGACCCATCTGTCGGCGGCACGGTCAGACTCCTCACCAGGGAAAGCCCGTGCAATGCTCTGCAACCAACGCGGGCATGTGCTGCTGCAAGCTTGGGCCAGTGGTCGTGGTCTTGGAGGTGGCCACTGTTTGTGGGCGACTTGCAATGCTGGTGGCTAGATTTTGATGGCCCTACAGTGGAGCAGGCACGTAGTTTGGCTGCGGGGGTGCTAGCAGTGGGCAGCATGCCCATATTTCCTCCTCGCTCTCGTTTTGTAGGTGCCTAGCAGTGGCATGGTGCGTGCAGTTTGCCCTTGCTGGTGGTGGGGCTGCGTCCCTGCAGGTGCCTTGTCATTGTGAGCCTCCCACCGTCATTGGCGAGTCCTGGAATGACTCCACGCGATGTGGTGGTGGCTGGCAACCCCCTGGCGTTGACACTAGCCGGTGTGTGCCTCCCAACTTCAGGGGTGAGTCCGGGAATGGCTCCGCACATAGTGTGGCGGTGGTCGACAAACTCCCTCCTCCGATCAGGCGCAATCACTTGCCGGTGCACACCTCCTGCTGTCACGAGCGAGTTCAAAATAGCTTCGTGCAGTGTGGCAGCAGCTGGCACCCCCTTGTGCGCCTCCCACTATTTTGGTTGGGTCAATGGGATGACCGGTCCTAGGCGAAACCTCAGCTCAGATCAGTCTAGGCCAGTGACGAGAATCTCCTTCTTGAAGGCATCACTAAAGAACCTCTCACTGACTTCTCCTGGATTAGCTCGCTCAACCACTTGGCACATGGCTCGGGTGAAAGCCTTGCCACACTCCTGCAAAGTCACCTCCTGCTGCTTGGCTCACAATGATTACGTTGCGATGCCGTTCACCTCCCCGGGGGCATTGTTGAAAAGTCCATTTGCCTTGGTATCTCTTTCTTCTCTCCTTTAGGTGTATTTCTTGCTGTGCCACTCGCACTTGTGTTAAGTGTGGTGTTGCTTTCTTATTTGTGGATATGCCACAATTTAGCCCTTGTACTGGGGCTGCTATATTGGTCTTAGTCTGGTTTTTGAAAAGTAATCGGACGACATGTTTTTGTTGAATATGTTCCAAATTTAGTCCACATCATTATTGGCCGACTTCTGACGAAGCGAAGCGGAGGCCCGGCCCCTGAGGACGTCGGGGGGGGGGGGGCTGGCCCCCCGCGGTACGGTACATATACCCTGTGTTAGGGTTTCCACTTTGATTGATTCTTGTGTAAGCCGCCATACGGCATTGTAACCTGACTCTTGATAATAGTGAGGAGTGTTTGCTGGCTGGCGCCCTTGGTTTTTACCTTCCGCATTGGGAGGGTTTTCCACGTTAAATTTTGTGTCTAGCTGTGGTTTTATCTTGCGTTCTTCCTCGTTAGTCGTCGTCATTCACGATAGTTTTGTGCCTTGTTCCCCAAAAAAAGGTTGTTGATGATAAATCAATACTATTCGGGTGAGAAGCTCTAAAAAAAACAATTCAGTAGATGGTACAACTGACTCCAATCTATTTCCATCTATTTGTGGGCCGTATATTGGCGGGAAACCCAAGCTCCTCAAGCGCTTCCTTCTTTTCTTGCTAGAGGCTCTGTTGACCATGGCCAGCTGGGTCCAAGTGAAAATAGAATGGCAAAAAAAAAAAAAAAGTTGACTTTCATACTGAGGTTGCTATCTGTAGTGAAACCAATGACAACGAAGGAATTTGCTATATTTCATGAAAACCTATGAACCTGGCTCAAGCGTTTCCAGATAGTTGTGCCATCCTATGATAAATTGCTATCTGGAAATATATGCCTTTGCGTCACGAGTTATTATGTGGATAAGCACTTATATTTCACATGTGAAAATGCAACAGTACAACATGATGACGCTGTAATTGTAACATGTGACACCTTACAGGCTTTGCACTTACTTGTGCCATCCCCCCCACCCCCACCCCCAAACTCCAAAAAAAAGAACAGAAGTGTGTTACTACATGAGACAGATAATGAAAAAACTATCAAAATGTAACTCCATCTTTCATAGAACGCTTCCTCTTGGCACCGGTAGCCTTCCGCTCTCGAATCTCACAAGTCCAGACATAGCTATAATATGGGGGTATATGAGATCTCCATACTAGCACCTCAAATTTCCCATGAGGCTTAATGCTTCCATACAGGACATCTTGGACTCTTATCTCAGGAACCTTCCCTTGGGAAGAGTGATGATACTGACAAAGAATCAAATCTCCAAAAGGTGCGGCCATTCTTCCAAATTGCAAAGGTATGTTTTGGTCCAGATGTTCAAATGGATGCATGCCGAATTTGGAGACATAATTCTGGATGAACCCTCTCCAGAAGCTCAAAACTTTGCACCAAAATTGGATGTCAAAATTGTTCCTCAACAAATAAGAGGTGATGTATGCACCAATGATCGCACATTTCTGTGTTCTGGCTATCTCCATGGCTAGTTGTGCAAGTCTTGGGTGTGTCTTAGGATCCATGCCGCCAAATGTAAGAGTCTTGAAGAAATACCAGTATGCTTCATGAGACAGATGCTTTAGAGTTAGAGCCTGTGCAGTTCCAAATTCTACAATCTTGTCTGAACGACTTGTGATTATGATTTTACTCCCGCTACAAAAGCTCCGTTTGGAAGCAAGATACAACCTATTCCAGGCATCTTCTTTGAGGTTTTGAGATAGTTTTATGACAACTAGCACCCTCTTACCTTTGTTCAAGTTAGACCCTTTGATTTTGATAGTTCATTGCATATCCTTGTCTGAAAGCTAGTTTATCATCTGTAAAATCATGGTCGTGCAGCCACAAGATTTCTGTGAAATAATTTTGGACTCTTTCATCCTTGCAAACATGAGCAACTAGGGTACTCTTGCCGACTCTGGGTGGACCGACAATTGGTAGGACCTCCAGTTCTTGAGAACTATGAGGTTGTGTGTGCAACAGGAATTCAATGACAAGTTCTACTTCCACTTGGCGACCAAACATGCAGTTACCCAATAGGATATGCATATTATAAGGCTGGCGATACATACGAGGGTAACTCGCCAAAAACAAATCATTGAGATCAATAATCATGGAACTCAGTCTGTCTAGTGCCTCTTGTAATTTTTCCTGAAACTGTGCAGTATGCCTGAAGAAATAGGGATCGTTTTCTGAATGTACCTTGGATAGGGGCATAAAGTGCCTAACAGCTGCATCATTGCCATCATCTCTATAGTGAGGCTGGTACCTGAAGGCATCAAGTGTGTAATAGCCTTGGTGCATGGTGTCTCTTAGCATGCCCAGCTGTTGGATCATGGCTTGATTTGTGATGCGCCGTCCCATGGCCTCCTCGTCGATGACCTGAGCTCGGAGAAGAGCCCTTTCTAGTCTTTCCTCCATGGCTAGTGCCGGTGGCTTCGAGCACTTGTTGATGACAAAGTTTATGGATCGATTCATCAACTCACCCAGGATTGTAGAAAGGAAAATTTCCATGCAAGTCCTCTCTTTCTCCTCAGGAAGAGAAGGGCGGCAGGATGGGTAAAAAAACACTGGCTGAGTTTTGATTTTTTTGAAACTCTATATTCTTTGCTTCACATCAAAATTCCAAGGAGAGAATGGGCGTTGGGCTCAAGAGGCAAAGGCATATAAAAACAACTAAATTGAGAGTCAATAGTCCATTCACATGTATGACCTTCGGAACTGCTTTTGCCTTCACCTGGTTTTCCTGATTGACTCTTTTTTTTTTGTTTGAACTTGCTGCCGGTTGGATACTTCCAGAGAATATGTACAGCCCTTGACTGTTGAATTATAACCACTGAGCCATCACCATCTATGACTATAATCTGTGTAATTACTCTGTATACCACCTATGATATCATGGTCACAAAAAATCAGATTGTTAGCTTTGCAACTTTTTAGCCAACTGGTTGAACCGGATTTGCCTCCAGACTTGATTTTGCACTATAAATTCCCGTTAAAGGAATTAACCCCTTGTGTTGGCTAAATCACTAACAGTGAAAACTTAATGTTATTTTAAAAGCTCGTTAGATAACCAATTTTTTATTCCTTTCTGGGTGGGTATACTTTTACTTTGCCAACCAAAATTTAGATGAGCTTTTGGATCCCACGGTGTTTCAGAGCTTATGGGGACACATGCATATAACATTTTAAAATTCAAACTTCCTATCTTAGCATGTTGCAGTAGATACCTGTAAATTGGTGTGATTGATGTCTGCTGACTATCAAAACAGAAGAGAGTGAAACTGGAATATCAGATGAATGCGAGAATGAACTCTCCCATTTAAGTGTACAAAATAAAACAGGGCAAGCATTGTTCGAGATCAAACTGCTGCATAGTTACAGTACAGGCACTTGAAAATTTTGTATACTATGCAATCATGTGATGTGAAAAAAAAATCGTCACAACTAACTCCAGTCAATTTCCAACTCTTTTGGGCCAGAGATTGTTGGGATGCCAAATCTTCTTGAACCAACGAGACTCTGCTCAGCTTGCAACAGGGAGCCGATAAGTTGTTCCATCTCCACGAGGCAGGGAGTCTAGCAAAGCACCAAACATGATCTGAGGCTCTATTGACATAAACAACTCTATTTTCCCCTATCTTACTCGAAGAGAGCTCCTGCCAAATATTTCACAAAAAAAAAAAACTGAAGCTCTATTGACAGAATGGCCTGCTGAGTAGAACAGAAAAAATATAAAACTGCAAACACGGGTTTGAAGGTTTAAGCACATGCTGAGGCTGCTATCTGGAGTGAAACAGAACACAGCAAAGGATTCACCATATTCCACGAAAATATATAACTCTGGCTCATGTTTTATTTTGTAGATGTGCACTTACACTTAAGATATGAAAATGTAGCACTTACACTTCAGATATGAGAATGTAGCCCTTACACTTCAGAACTAACCCTATGTATATATGTTCCCGCTTAAACCAGACTAACAGAAAGTGGCTCCATCTTTCATAGGCTGCTTCCTCTTCGCACCTGTAATTTTACGCTCTCGAATCTCACAAGCATTGACATAGCTGTAGTAGGGGGGTATCTCAGATCTCCATACTAGGACCTCAAATTTTCCATGTCTCTTAGTGCTTCCATACAGCACATCTTGGATTCTTAACTCTGGAACCTCCTCTTGTGAAGAACGGTGATATTGATGACAAATCATGAGATCTTCGGAAGGTGCAGCCATTCTTCCATGCTGTACGGGCCTGTTTTGGTTCAGAAGATCAAACGGCTGCACGCCGATTTCAGAGACATGCTTCTGGATGAACCCTCTCAAGAAGCTCAAAAACTTGGACCAAAAGTGTATGTTAAATCTTTTCCTCAACAAATAAGATGCGATGTATGCACCATGGAACGAACCATACAGCATTCTAGCTATCTCCATGGCAAGCTGTGCAAGCGTTGGGTGCTCCTTAGGATCCGTGCTTCCAAATGTAAGAGCCTTGAACAAATACCAGTACGCCTCACTGGACAGAGGCTTCAGATTTAAAGTTGGTGTTGTTCCAAACTTTACAATCATGTCTGAATGGCTTGTGATTATGATTTTACTACCACTAGGAAAGCTCCATCTGGAACCAAGATACAACCTATTCCATGCATCTTCATTGAGATTTCCAGACAGTTCAATAACAAGAAGCAATCTCTTGCCCCTGTCCGAGTTTGGCATGCAATTTTGATGTTTCATTACACATCTTTGTCTCCAAGCTAGCTCATCATTTGTGAAATCGGACTCGCACAACCATAAGATTTCTGAGAAATAATCACGGACTCTTTCGTCCTTGCAAACATGAGCGACTAGGGTACTCTTGCCGACTCTAGGTGGACCGACAATTGGCAGGACCTCCAATTCCTGAGAACAACGAGGACTTGTGCGCAACAGGAACTTAATAACAAGGTCTGTTTCTGTCTGGCGACCGAACATGCAGTTACCTAGTAGGATATGCATGCTGTAAGGTTGGCGATATAGACGAGGATAGCACATCAAGAACATGACTGACTCATTGAGATCAACAATCATGGAGCTCAATCTGTCTAGTGCGTCTTGTAGTTGTGCCCGAAACTGTGCAGTTTGACTAAAGAAATGGGGATCCTTTGAAGAGGGTACCTTGGATCGGGACATCAAGCCCCTAATAGCCAGATCATTGCCGTCCTCTCCACAGTGAGGCTGGTACCTGAAGGCATCAAGTGCGTAATAGCCTCGGTGCATGGCATCCCTTAGCATGCCCAGCTGCTGGATCATGGCTTGATTTGTGATGTGCCGTCCCATGGCCTCCTCATCAATGACCTGTCCTCGGAGAAGAGCCCTCTGTAGGCTTTCCTTCATGGCCATTGCGGGCGTCTTCGAGCACTTGTTGATGATGAAGTTTATGGGTCGAGTCATCAGCTCTCCTAGGATTGCAGGAATGAAATTTTCCATGCGTTCCTTCCTGGTCAGGAAGACAAGGCAGTATGGGCAAGAAAACACAGGTGAGTTTCGATGTTTCTGAAACTGTATTCTCTGTTTCACGTCAAAGCTCAAGTGAGAAAGGGTCTGTAATAAGAACGTTTGGCCTCAAGAAGCAAAGACATAAATAAGAATAACTAAATTGAAGGAGTGTCAAAAGTCTATTCACATGTATGACCTTTGGGACTGCTTTTTCCTTCACCTGGTTATTCTGATTTGACTTTTCTTTCTTTGTTCACACTTCCAGAGAAAATACGTATAGCCCTTGACTGTTGAATTCCAAGCATTCACCAAGTGAACCACTGAGCTATCAACATCCATGATCTATGTAAATTTCTCTGTAGAGTACCTATGATATCAAGGTCCCAAAAAAAAGATTGTTAGCTTTGCAACTGGTATACTGTAGTTCTGTATACCCAAGAACAATATTAATCAGTGTCCTCTGTTGCACCTTTTAGCCAACTGATTGAACTGGACTTGCCACCGGACTAGATTTTGGACTATAAATTCCCAATGAAGCAATTAACCTTCTTGTGTTGGCTAATGTCCCTAACAGGAAAAACTTAAATCTTATTTCAAAAGCCAATGTATCAATGCCACAGGAACACTTGCATACAGCACTTTAAAATTCAAACCTCTAAGCCCTAGTTTTAATTAGCATATTGCAGTAGATACCTGTAAATTGGAGTGACTGGAGCACCTGGTGACTATCAAAACAAAGGACAATTAGGATATCTGATGAATACAAGAACATAAATTTTGAACGCTCTCATTCAACTGTACAAAAGAAAACAGAGCAAGCATTATACAGATCAAACAGCTGCACTTTAGAGTACATGTAGAAAGATTTGTGTACACGCGCAGCTGATAATGTCAAACAATTCAGTAGAAAGTACAACTGACTCCAATCTGTTTCCAGCTCTTTGCGGGCCAGATATCAGTGGGAAGCCCAATCTTCTTGAGAGCTTCCTGAATTTCTTCTTTACTTGCTACAGGCTCTGTTCACCTGGCCTGCTGGGTTGAAGTGAACAAAATGACAAAAAATGCAAGTTGAGTTCCAAGCAGAGGTTGCTATCTGTAGTGAAACCAATGACAAGGAAGGAATTTTCCACATTTCATCAAAATCTATGACTTCGGCTGATGCATTATTATGCATATAAGCACTTATACTTCACATGTGAAAATGTAGTACAGTTTGGCAATGTTGTAACCTATCACACTTTGCACGATTCATGTTTTTAATGTGCTCTAACTGAACATCCAAACGAAAAAAATAAAAAAAAAAGGAACAAAAACACGTCCCTGGATAAATCAGAAAATGGAAAAATTAACAGAATGTGGGTCCACCTTTCATACAGTGCTTCCTTTTTGCACCTGTAATTTTTCGCTCTCTAATCTCACAAGCATTAACATAGCTGTAGTAGGGGGGTATTTGAGATCTCCATACTAGGACCTCAAATTTTCCTTGTGCCTTAATGCTTCCATACATCACATCTTGGATTCTTATATCTGGAACCTTCTCAAGGGGAGAACGGTCATACTGATGACAAATAATGAAATCTTCAGAAGGTGAAGCCATTCTTCCAAGCTGTACAGGTTTGTTTTGGTTTAGAAGATCAAAAAGGGTGCACGCCGAATTTGGAGATATGCTTCTGGATGAACCCTCTCGTGAATCTCAGAACCTTACACCAAAAGTGTACGTTAAAATTATCCCTCAACAAAGAAGAAAAGATATATGCACTATTAACTGAACGATTCTGCAGTCTAGCTATCTCCATGGCCAGTTATGCAAGCGTAGGGTGCATCTCAGGATCCATGCTTCCAAATGTAAGTGTCTTGAAGAAATACCAATAAGCCTCAGGGGACAGGTACTTTAGAGTTAGAGCTGGTGTCGTTCCAAACTTTACAATCTTGTCTGAACAACTTGTGACTATGATTTTACTACCACAAAGAAAGCTACTTTTGGAAGCAAGATAAAACTTATTCCATGCATCTTCACAGAGATCACCATATAGTTCAATGACAGCTAGCAATCTCATGCCTTTCTTCAAGTTTGACAAATGATTTTGATGTTCCATTGCACATCCCTGTTTGAAAGTTAGCTCATCATCTGTAAAATCAGAGTCATGCAGCCACAAGATTTTGGAGAAATAATCACGAACTCTTTCATCCTTGCAAACATGAGCGATTAAGGTACTCTTACCGACTCTGAATGGACCAACAATTGGCAGGACCTCCAATTCTTCAGAACTGCGCAAAAGGAATTTAATGATAAGTTCTGCTTCCATCTGGCGATCAAACATGCAGTTACCCAGAATGATATGCATGCTGTAAGGCTGGGGATACATGCGAGGGTAGCTCATCAAGAATATGACCAACTCATTCAGATCAACAATCGTGGAGCTCAATCTGTCAAGTGCCTCTCGTAATTCTTCTTGAAACTGTACAGTTTGACTTGCAGAGGATACCTTTGATAGGGGCATAAAAAGCCTAACAGCTGGATCATTGCCATCTTCTCCATAGTGAGGCTGGTACCTGAACGCATCAAGTGCGTAATAGCCTTGGTGCATGGCGTCCTTCAGCATGCCCAGCTGCAGGAGCATGGCTTGATTTGTGATGTGCCGTCCCATGGCCTCCTCAATGATGACCTGTGCTCGGAGAAGAGCCCTTTGTAGGCTTCCCTCCATGTTCAGTGTCAGTGACTTTGACCACTTGTTGATGATGAAATTTATGGATTGAGCTATCAGCTCACCCAGGACTGCAGAAAGGAAACTTTCCATTTGTGAGTTCTCACTTGCTCCTCGGTAAGACAACACTACAGGATGGGTAAAAACTAAGAAAACACAAGCTGAGTATTGATGTTTCTGAAATTCACTCTGTAGTCTGTACCCTATGCTTCATGTCAAAACTCCAAGGAGACCAAGGGCATATAAAAACAATTGGGCTCAAGAAGAAAACATATAAAAACAACTAAATTGAGAGAGTCAATAGTCAATTCACATGTATGACCTTTGGGACTGTTTCCTCCCTTACCTTAATATTCTTATCGATTCTTTATCTCTTTGCACAAACTTCTACTCATTGGCTACTTCCACAGGTACAGCCCTTGACTGTTGAATTCAGAGCCTTTGCCAACTGTACCAATGAGCCATCACTATCTACTATTTAATTTCTCTGTAGAGAACCAATGATACGAAGGTCACAAAAATCAGATTGTTAGATTAGCAACTGATGTATGCTCTATATAAGCGCTAATAACTATATTACCCAGTGTCCTCTGTTGGACTTTTGGCTAACTGACAGAACACGAGTTGTCAGGCCAGAGTTTGCACTACAAATTCCCAAGTCTCTGTGTTAGCTTTTTTCTTTAGTAAAAAGTAAATGTTACTCCCTCCACTCCAAATTATAAGACGTTTAATTTTTATAGATACATAGATTTTGCTATACACACTATATCCAGATACTAGTCAAAGGAATGTATATCGAAAAGCCAAAAATATCTTAAAATTTGGAGTGGCAGGAGTATTTCAGAAAGATAGCAATCTGCAAACATTACCTGAGCAATACAATAGCACATACTCTGACAATATCTTGATTATTTTAAATCTGAAAAATGTATCTTGAGTCCTTCACAATCATGAAACTGCTGCTGAAGAGTACATACAGATTACAGAATAAGAATGACAAAATAAATCAATATACATGTCTGTCCTATGGATTTTTTTCTGTTCAGATCTGCAATGTTACAGTCTGATTAGTGACCACATGGTCCACATCCAGTCACCCTTTCAACAACTCCATGTGTTTTCTTCTGTGAGTGAACAAACAATATCAGCACTCAGTAGACACAGTTAAGACCCATTCCTAAGCTAGGAACTTCTAAGGATTTCTGTATTAACTGAAGTACTGAAATCAACCATGCAGAGCTCATACCCTTCATATAGGGCCTGAACGTTTTGATGACTGGTGCTTACCAAAATTTAACTGAAAGTTTCAGAGCTTAGAACACATCCTAATTATTGAAAAAATAGCACAAAATAGATGTCAGGAATTATTTCCTTTCTTCCTCAGTTCTCATGTTTCAGGCCATAAGCTATGGAATCAAAATTAAGCAAAAGTTACACAGCACATACGAAAGCGCAGAACATTACTTTCAAATGCTTGTTTTCTTGAGCATACATATGTACACACACAAAGGAAATCACATTCATTCTAGGATTTCATTGCAAGCTACAATTCAGGAGAACACACAGAGTTACCAATTTACACACAGGGCAGTGATCAAACTAACAAATTTACAAGATAGAATCCTTTAGAAGAAACAAGGAGCGCTTGAATTAAAACAAAGAGCCCACCGAGAAGCGACTAAGTTTCCCTTGACTGAGAAACCCGCACATAAGCACCTTTAGGCACCTGAACTTGGCCCCTCACCAGTTGAGGAAACTTCCAGTGCTACAGAAATACACAAATTTATGAAATAATGTCAGCTGGTGGAAAACCTATTGGCTGCTCTCACTAGAAATGGTTTCTGACCATACAGGAAAAACATGTTGCTGGTTAACCAAACAGGCCACCAGATAACAGATACCCTTGGTCATTGAGACAAAATGGAGTCAACTCGAAAAGAATACATTTCATTGAGTGGCATTGATATCATCTACGTCATCAAGCGACATGGAAAGATCACATCCAAGAAATGTAAAGTGTACAAGCTCATTTAGACGATTTCGTTACTTTTGTTTTTCCACTTTCCTGCTGGGTAGTTTTTACTGGGCTAGCCTACATTTAGATAAGTTTCAAGACCTAATATTCTGCCCATTACAGGTGCAACATATGAAAAAAAACAATTCTTTTATAAGGGTAACACACTTTATTTTATCAGATCACGATATTCCTCTTTACTAATTCATCGCATACAAGCAAAGCTATACTGGGACAGGGATAGTAAAGATATACATACATGGTGAATCTGAACAAGGCAATTACCTGGAGTGTGGAAGCTCATGTAGGGAAAAATGCCGGAGAAGCCAGTGTCCTTGGACACCTTTGTGACCTGGAGAGACTTGAGATCAATGGTGAAGAGCCCATCACCCGTCCTCACAAAAACGACACCAACGCCATCCACAAAGCTAACCACATCAGAGAAGGCCGAAATGGCACCAGCAGGGAGCAGCGTGTCGAGCTCGATGGCTCTGGTCTGCACCCACTCCCCATCTCCTCGAGGCGGCGCCTCCCTCGCCCACAGGTAGATCGCGGACTTGCCTGCCGTGGCGAGTCCCAGACGGCCATCACCCCTGCTGGCGAGCACGACGCGCTGCCAGTCCAGGCGTGGCGGCGGCAGGCGCACCACCGCCATCTCCCGCGTGCCCAAGTCGTACTCCACGGCCGCCGCGCCCGTCTGGAACGCGAAGTAGAGCGCGTCCCCGCGAGCGCGCTCGGCGCGAAGTCGACGTTGTCGTCGGGGTGCCGAGCGGACGCCGGCGCGCCCCAGGCGTCCGTCTCCGACGAGTACACGTGCGCGAACATCTCCGCGTGATTGGTGCCCACCACGAGGACGAGGAAGTGGCCGCCGCGGCCGCCGGAGCAGTCGAGGTGGTCGCAGGCGGCGGAGGCGCAGAGCACCGCGGCGTTCCAGCTGTAGGGGTAGGGCGTCGTCCAGAGGAGGCGAGGCAGGTCCGTGCGGCGGCCCGTGGCGGGGTCCCAGACAGTGGCGGAGGACGGCTTAGATTTAAGGTATGGCGGGTTCGCTTCGGCGCAGGTAGCAATTCACAGAATGGGAGACGTCAATTGAGGCCATGGGCAGATGTGATGAAAGCAACATTGCTAGCCAAAGAGAAAAACACGAGCATTGGACAAGATGACGCTGCTCTGCTCGTGCTGCTCCGTGTGATGCGTTCATGAAGCAGCAAGATGACGCTATGGCTGTGGGATACGCCGCGTGGAATGGCCGGCCAGGTGATGACCAGCTGTATCCGCTCGTGTGCTCAATGAAGCTCTGTGCTCGACTGCTCGTTGCCCCTTCTCGGCCTCATCGGCTTTCTGTTTTCTCTGCTCATTCTGAAGGAAGGCAGGTGAAAGTTGGACATTCACGGCAGAGTCAAGGTATGGCGAGCGCCATACCTCGCCATACCGAGCGCTCCGCCACTGGTCCCAGACGGCGAGCTCGCAGTCGACGGGCGCGTCCCGGCGCAGGAGGGCGCGGCCGTGGCGGGCGTCGAGCGCGCGCCAGCCGCCAAGCAGGAGGCGGCCGGGGCGGAAGGATGAAGTGGGCTCGAACCGGGTGCCGGCGCCGGCGTTCGCGAGGAAGCCGAGCATCGGGGCGAGGACGACCCACCATGCCCGCGGTGGAGGTGGTGGTGGCGGTAGCGGCGGCGGAACCGCGCACCCGTGACGATGCGGCGCCAGCGGCTGCAGACGAGCGCGGCCCGGACGAGGCTCGCCGGGTCGGCGGGCGGGAAGCGCAGCAGCACCTCCTCCACCAGCTCCTCCATCAGCGCGCTCGCCGGCGGCGGCGGCGGCGGCGGCGGAGGGTCTTCTTCCATGGTGGACGACCAGGGGTTGCCCCGGGTGGGCCCCAGCAGGGAAGGCCGGCGAGTGGCGGAGCAGGTGAGGTGAGGACTGGAGTGAGTGGGATCAATTTGCTACTCTGCTTCGTGCTCTGTTTTTTACCCTGCTGCTGACGCTGAGCCTGGAGCTGGCGGCAGGGGAGCTGTGGGGTCCAGGTGGGCCCACGGGAGCAGAGGGGGAGAGAGTAGACTTGGTCCTCCGACCCTGGCTGTGTGGCAGTTCCTTTTTTTTTGGTTAACCAAAATGAGATTATTATGCCTTGTTCAGTTCGTGAGAAACTTTCATTCTCTATACTGTAGCACTTTTGTTTGTATTTGACAAATATTGTCCAATCGTGGTCCAACTAAGCTCCAAAGATTCGTCACATGATTTACAACTAAACCGTATAATTAGTTATTTGTTTTACTAACATTTAATACTCCATATATGCGGGTACAAATTGAAAGTTGCATGAAAGTTGGTGAAAGTTGCATGAAATTTGCAAGTTTTATGGCAACTGAACAAGGGCTTATTAGCTTGTGATTCAGCTCATATGTTCCTGAATAACATTTCACTAGTTACTAAGGTTTCTGTGGTCAGCAAATGAACATCGCTTCCTTGTACTACATCAGATTCAGCAGATGACAATCTCAAAAAGAAAGGAAAAAAAAAAAGATTCAGCAGATGACCAAATCAAAAAACAGATACGTAGCTGTCAGAAACGAAATGCGTGCAGGAAATAAGCTTTAGTAATATTCAGCATCATGTGGCGACTTCAATCACATTTCACGCGCCACACACTGCGAGTTAAAAAATTTTCTAAAATTGACCGAGCTAGCCGTAGCCGCACAAGTCAATTCTGAAAGAGAAACCATTTTAAACTGCAACAAGATTTGGTAGCTGTCTCTCTCAAGAATCTGAAACCAAGAGGTTGGGAGGGAACTACTATCAATTTACGTGAATCACGCCTGTACACATCCAGGAATCCCAGGCTGAGGCAGCTGCTATCTTCAGTAAAACCAATGGGGAAAAAAAAATGCAGATTTAACTTCACACATGAAAAATGTAGCAGACTAGCAGTAAAGTTTGATGATGTTGTAACCTGTGACACCTTTGAGGTTCTACACTTCAACTGTGCTGTAGCCACAAGGCACCTTACACACGGTTCATTAGCGTGATATTTATGCAGTCATATTTAGATGAAATTCAGGATTTCATCATCTGTCAATGTTACATGCAAAAAAAAAAAAAAAAAATCCAAACATATAAAAAGCCATAGTTTTGATTGACATCTTGCAGTAGATGCCTTCAAAAATTGGTGGATCTAACCACCTGCTAATCATGAAAACAAAAAAAAGATAATGAAATTATAATCTCTGATGAAGAAGTACATAAATTCCCTTTCATTCGAGTCAGTGTACACAGAAAACAGAGCAAACCATTGTGCTAGATCAAATTCAACACTTTTGGTTTACTTACTGGCACTAGAAAGATTTGTGTAGCTATATATGAAGCCGTAATCATGTGAACCAGTTCAGTAAAACTAACTCCAACCTGTTTCCAGCTCTCTTTCTGGGCCAGAGATTGTTCAGATCCTCAGTATCCTTGAACCAATGGCCTCTGCTTGATATGCAAGAGGGAGTAAATCACTCATGATTACATCTCCTTAATTAAAGGCAAACCAGTCATGCAAACCACCAAATATGCCCATGAAGGGCTGTTGACAAAATGACCTGCTGGGTTGAACTGAAATCATAACCACGGAACTGCAAGTTTGAGTTCCAGGTTGAGGTTGCTATCTGGAGTAAAACCAATGACAATGAATACATAACATCCAATGCAAAATTGACTCAGCATCATACATATGAAAATTCAGCAGTCAAATTTGACAATGTTATAACCTGTGACATCTTATTTATTGTATATTTTGACTGTAATGTAACTTATGACATCAGACCCGAAATATCGAATAAAAATAAGTTCCTGAATATATGGATAATATGACAATATTAACTAAATGTGAGACCATGTTACACAGAACGCTTCCTCTTGGCACCGGTAGTTCTCGCCTCTCGAATCTCACAAGTACAGAAATAGCTATAGTAATGGGGTATTTGAGATGTCCAGGCTAGGGCCTCGAATTTTCCATGTCTCTTAATGCTTCCATACATGACATCTTGGACTCGTATCTCGGGGTCACTTCTTGGGAAGAGAGGTGATATTGATGACAAAGCATCAAATCTACATAAGGTCCAGCTATTCTTCCAAACTGTACAGGTCTGTTTTGGTTCAGAAGATCAAATGGATTCTCTCCAAATTTGCAGACATTCTTTTGGATCAACCCTCTCCAAAATCTCAAAATCTTGCACCAAAAGTGGATGTCAAAATTGTCCCTCAACAAATAAGAGGTGACGTATGCACCAATGAATGAATGTTTTTGTATTCTGGCTATTTCCATGGCCAGTTGTGCAAGTCTTGGGTGTTTCTCAGGATCCGTGCTTCCAAATGTAAGTGTCTTGAAGAAATACCAATATGCTTCATGTGACAGATGCTTTAGAATTAGAGCCTGTGCTGTTCCAAATTTTACAACTCCGTCTGAACGGCTTGTGACTATGATTTTACTCCCGCGACAAAAGCTCTGTTTGGAAGCTAGATAGAACCCATTCCAAGCATCTTCATCGAGATTTCCAGATACTTCTAAAACAACAAGCAATCTCTTGCCTTTGTTTGAGTTTGACACTAGATTTTGGTGCTTCACTGCATATCCTTCTATGAAAGCTAGCTCATCATTTGTAAAATCAAGGTCATTCAGCCACAAGATTTCTGAGAAATAATCGAGGACTCTTTTCGTTCTTGCAAACATGAGCGACTAGCGTACTCTTGCCAACTCTGGGTGGACCGACAATTGGCAGGACCTCCAATTCTTCAGAAGTATGAGGCTGTGTGTGCAACAAAAATTAATGACAAGTTCTATCTCAACCTGGCGACCAAACATGCAGTTACCCAATATGATATGCATGTTGTAAGGCTGGCGATATAGACGAGGGTAGCTTGCCAAGAACAGCACCAACTCATTCAGATCAACAATCATGGAGCTCAATCTGTCAAGTGCATCTTGTAGTTGTTCCAAGAATTGTGCAGTTTGGCTGGATAAACATGGATCCTTTGCGAAGGGGTAACTTGGATAGGGACATGAATCGACTGACAGCTTGATCACTGCCATCCTCTCCATAGCGAGGCTGGTACCTGAAGGCATCGAGTGCATAATAGCCTCGATGTATGGCATCTCTCAGCAAGCCCAGCTGCTGGATCATGGCTTGATTTGTGATGTGACGTCCCATGGCCTCCTCATCGATGACTTGTGCACGGAGAAGAGCCTTTTGCAGGCTTTCCACCATGCTCAGTGCCGGGCGGCTTCGAGCACTTGTTGATGATAAAATTTATGGATCGTGATATCAGCTCACAAATGACTGCAGAGAGGATACTTTCCATTTGGGAGCTCTCTCTCTCTCTCTTTCTCTCTCTCTCTCACACACACTCAAGGAGACAACGCTGCAGGATGGGTAGGAAATCAAACTGTGAGATTTGATGGCTGTGAACCCTGTGTGGTCTATGCTTCTCGTGAAAACTCCATGGAGAGCAAGGGAATTTAAGATCAAATGGGGCCAAAAAAGGTAATAACACACATAAGAACAGCTGAATTGGTATAGTCAATGGTCCAATCACATGTATGACCTTTTGGGCTGCTTTTTTCGCCTTCATCTGTTGACTCTAATTTGACTTTTTTTCCTTTCTTTGTTTACACTTATTACCAGTTGGCTACCATGTGAGAATAGGTACTTGCAGCCATTGACTCTTGCATTGCATCGCATTGCATCACGAGTCTCCGCTAAGTGAACCACCGAGCCAGCACCATCCATGGCCTATGTAATTTCTTTGTAGAGCACCTATGAAATGAAGGTGACAAAAATCAGATTGTCAGGTTAGCAACAGGTGTATGTTCTGTATACCAGCAACTCCTAAGAAGTAGCAATCATATTGACCAGTGTCTGGCTTTTGGACTAAAGCTGTGTGATTTGGCACTTTTTTTACTTTTTGAATTAGCCCAAAACAAAAGGTTATCATTGAGACAGAATGGACTCGGAAATCAGAATACCAATTCTTGGTGTCGCGTTGATTGATATCGCCTCCATTCCCTGCGTGCCGAAATCCTACTCCAGAACTGTTGATGCCGCCTGGAAATGCAAAGCGGAGCGTGCACCGTTCCCAACGAGCTGCCGTTGGGGTGCCGGCGCCGAGCGGATGCAGGCGCGCGCTCGACGCTAAGCGGTGGTTGGCGAGAAATCGGTGGGCACGAGACGGGCGAGGCGGCGCCGGCACCTGCGCACGAGAGGGCTGGCTGGGAGGGAAGCGCAGCGCAGCAGGACCTCCCCCTCCTCCATCAGCATCAGCGCGCTCGCCGGCGGCGGATCTGTTTCCATGGCGGTTGGCCGGCGGCGCGCCAGGTGAGCAAAGGATCTATCGACTGCTCTGCTCCGCTCAGGCGCTGAGCTTACAGGCTTCCAGGTGGGGCCATGGGAGCAGAGGGAGAGGCGATCCTCTTTGACTTGGTCTTCGCGACGATCTCTGACCGTGCAAATGGAATCCAACGGTCCAAATGGTCCACCTGTGCCTGATAGTTCACACCCATAGCGCTGAGTACTTTATCTTAATGACAAAAAAAATCCTTAGAAAATCAGAGAAAACAACTTCATACAGATGCTCCCATACATTATGGAACTGGTGACCCAACAGATAGTGATTCAATCAAACACAATAAACATTTTAAAAGTAACAAATGAATTCGCAGCAAGCAAAGCTTTTGTGATCCTTTCTAAAAAAACAAAAAAGAGTTCCTAGTCCAGATATGTATGGTCAACAAATAAGCATCGGTCTCATCCTGTGCAAGAACCAAAGCAAGAAAAATGGAACTTCATGCAATTGTCAGAAACGAAATGCCTGAAAGCAACAACAAACCTTTAGTGCTCAGCTTCATGTGGCGACATCACAGTTTACACGATTACAGGCTCCTGGTTGAAGTTTCTTATCACCCACTAAAACGATATGAACTTGCTCGCTTACAGATCTCACTCAATTCCACATAGGCATAGCATTAGAGCCCTAATTTCGCCACATATGAATTTGGAAGCATCAGAAAGAGAAAGCAGGGTAGGTTTCACTAGCTGGTGACAGAATACTTCACTGTTCTGGATGCTTTAAACTGAAATAGAGTTTGTTATGCGGTCTCTCATCAACTGAAACAGAGTTTGGTATGCTTTTAACATGTGACATCTTCTTTATTGTACATTTTGACTGCAATATAACTTATGACATCAGACCAAAAATAGCGAATAAAAAAATAAGTTCCTGAATGTATGCATAATAGGACAATATTAACAAAATATCACTCCGTGTTACATAGAACGCTTCCTCTTGGCACCTGTAGTTCTTGCCTCTCAAATCTCACAAGTACAGACATGGCTATAGTAGCAACACTTTTGGTTTACTTACAGGCACTTGAAAGATTTGTGTAGCTATATATGCAACCGTAACCACGTGAACCAGTTCAGTGCATCTAACTCCATCCTGTTTCCAGCTCTTTCTGGGCCAGAGATTGTTGGGATCCCCAATAGCCTTGAGCCAATAGCCTCTGCCTGTTTCTCAAGAGGGAGTAAACCACTCATGATTACATCAACATATGGCAAACCAGTCGTGCAAACCACCAAATATGTCCATGAAATGCTGTTGACAAAATGACCTGCTGGGTTGAACTGAAACTGTAACCATGAAACTGCATGTTTGAATTCCAGGTTGAGGAAATTACTTCAGTATCGTATGTATGAAAATTCAGCAGCAGAATTTGACAATGTTGCATTTTGACAGTAATATAACACATGGTATCAGACCCAAACTAGCAAATAAAAATAAGTTCCCGAATATATGCATAATATGACAATATTAACAAAATGTGACTCCATGTTACATAGAACGCCTTCCTCTTGGCACCTGTAGTTCTTGCCTCTCGAATCTCACAAGTACAGACATAGCTATAGTATGGGGGTATGTGAGATCTCCATGCTAGGGCCTCAAATTTTCCATGTCTCTTAATGCTTCCATAAAGGACATCTTGGACACTTATCTCTGGAATCACCTTTTGGGAACAAAGGTGATATTCATGACAAAGCATCAAACCTTCATAAGGTTCAGCCATTCTTCCAAGCTGTATAGGTCTGTTTTGGTTCAGAAGATTCAAATGGATGCTCTCCAAATTTGGTGAGATTCTTTCGGATCAATACTCTCCAAAAGCTCAGAAACTTGCACCAAAAGTGAATGTCAAAGTTGTCCCTCAACAAATAAGAGACGGCGTTTGCACCAATTAATGAATGTTTTTGTGTTCTGGCTATCTCCATGCATAGTTGTGCAAGTCTTGGGTGTGTCTCAGGATCCATGCTTCCAAATGTAAGGGTCTTGAACAAATACCAGTAAGCTTCATGAGACAGATGCTTTAGAGTTAGAGCCTGTGCTGTTCCAAATTTTACAACTCTATCTGAACGACTTGTGATTATGATTTTACTCCCGCAACAAAAGCCCTGTTTGGATCCAAGATAGAACTTATTCCAAGCATCTTCATTGAGATTTCCAAATAGTTCTATAACAACTAGCAATCTCTTGCCTTTGTTCGAGTTTGAGGCTTGATTTTGCTGCTTCACTGCATATCCTTGTCTGGAAGCTAGCTCGTCATTCATAAAATCAAGGTCATTCAGCCACAAGATTTCTGAGAAATAATCACAGACTCTTTCGTTCTTGCAAACATGAGCAACTAGTGTACTCTTGCCGATTCTGGGTGCACCAATAATTGGGCAGGACCTCCAATTCTTCAGAACTATGAGGCTGTGTGTGCAGCAAAAAATTAATGACAAGTTCTGTCTCAACCTGGCGACCAAACATGCAGTTACCCAATATGATATGCATGCTGTAAGGCTGGCGATACAGACGAGGGTAGCTTGCCAAGAACAGCACCAACTCATTCAGATTGACAATCATGAAGCTCAATCTGTCAAGTGCCTCTTGTAGTTGTTCCAGGAATTTTGCAGTTTGGCTGGAGAAACATGGATCCTTTGCGAAGGGTACCTTGGATAGGGACATGAATGGACTCACAGCTTGATCACTGCCATCCTCTCCATAGCGAGGCTGGTACCTGAAGGCATCGAGTGCATAATAGCCTCGATGTATGGCATCTCTCAGCATGCCCAGCTGCTGGATCATGGCTTGATTTGTGATGTGACGTCCCATGGCCTCCTCATCGATGACCTGTGCTCGGAAAAGAGCCTTTTGTAGGCTTTCCTCCATGGCCCGCGCGCCGGCCGAGCACATGTTGATGATAAAATTTATGGATCGCGATATCAGCTCACCCAGGACTGCAGAAAGCAAGCTTTCCATTTGGGAGCTCTCTCTCTCACTCCTCAGCACGAGAACGCTGCAAGATGGGTAAGAAAGTACACTATGAGTTTTGATGTTGCTGAAACTGTGTAGTGTATGCTTCTCATGAAAACTCCAAAGGAGAGCAAGGGATTTTAATAACAATTGGGGTTAAGAAGCTAAGACATATAAGAACAACCATAAATCGATAAGAGTCAATATTCTATGCACATGTATGACCTTTGAACATCTTTCACTTTCACCTGATTATTTTCATCTAACCTTTTCTGTACTACCAGTTGGCTAGTTGGCTTACAGCCCTTGACCTTTGCATCCCAACCCTTGGCTAGTGAACCACTGAGCCACCACCATCCATGAGACCATGACCTATGCAATTTTTCTGTTGAGCACCTATGATATGAAGGTCACAAAAATAAAAAATCAAAGCCATCACCATCCATGACCTATGAAATTTCCCTCTAGAGCACCAATGGTGTGAAGGTCAAAAAAAAAAAAAAAAAAAAAAAAAATCAAGCCATCACCATCCATGACCTATGTGATTTCTTTGTAGAGCACCTATAGTATGAAGGCTACAAAAATCAGACTGTCAGATTAGCCACTGATGTATGTTCTGTGTACCAGCAACTCCAAAGAAAGTACAGTACGAGGTATATCAACAGCTGCCCGGCATTCGACTAACGCTGGCTGCTGGGTGATTTGGCACTTCCTTTAGCCCAAAAGCTTTCAGATCATTGAGGCAGAATGGACTAAACAATCGAGGCAGAATGCTATTCTTTTTGTGCCAGTGATATCACCTTCATTTCCCGAGATGCCCAAATCACACTCCAGGGCTGTTGTGCCCTCCTGGAAACGCAGCAGGGCGCTGCCCGCTCCCACACAAGCAGGTCGCCCGAGCGGATGCAGGCGGCCCGCGGTGGTTGGCGAGGAATCCCAACATCGGGGCGGGCGACGGCCCCGGTGAAGGTCACGGTCAAGGCGGCAGGAACCCCGCCCCATCACGAGGCGGCACCGCACTTGCAGACAAGAGGTCTGGCTGGGAGCCAAGTGCAGCGCAGCAGGACCTCCTCCTCCATCAGCATCAGCGTGCTCGCCGGTGGTTGGCCGGCCGGGCGCCCCAGGTGAGGAAAGGATCTCTACTGCTCTGCTCCATCCTCTGCTTTTCTGCCATGCCGATGAGGCGCTGCTGAGCTTTACAGGCTTCCAGGCCGGGGCCATGGGAGCAGAGAGAGGGGCGATCCTATTTGCCTTGGTTTTTAGGGGCGATTGCTGACCGTGCAAATGGAATCCAACGTCCAGATGGCCCAAGTGTGCCTGCCCGCTCACACCCATAGCTGATTACACAATCTTTTGACAAATCATAAAAACCTCAGAAAATCTGAGAGAAAACAACTTCATACAGATGCTCCTAGTTCAGCCTCAGGAGGTTCACATATGACCCGAGTAGCAGCATTTATACTGCATGGCCATAGATTACAGTATGGGAACTGGTGACCAAACAGATAGTGATCAGATCAAACACATGAAACATTTTAAAAGTAACAAATGAATTCACAACAAAGCTTTTGCCATCTTTTTTCTAAAAATAAAAAAGAGCTCCATAGTTCAGATATGTATGGTCAGCAAATAAGCGTCGGTCTCATCCTATGCAAGAACCAAAGCAAGAAAAAACAGAACTCCATGCAACTCTCAGAAATGAAACGCATGAAAGCAACAACAAACCTTTAGTGCTCAGTTTCATGTGGCGACATCATGGTTTACACGCTTTTACAGGGCTCCTGGTTGAAGTTTCTTATCACCCACTAAAATGATATGGACTTGCTCGCATAGATATCTCACTCAATTCCACATACGCAAATCATTAGAGCGCTAATTTTGCCACATATGAATTCTGAAGCATCAGAAAGAGAAAGCAGAGTAAGTTCCACCAACTAGTGGCAGAATACTTCACTGTTCCAGATGCTTTAAACTGAAATAGGGTTTGTTATGCTGTCTCTCATGAACTGAAACAGAGTTTGGTATGCTTTAACTGTGACGCCTTATTTATTGTACATTTTGACTATAATGTAACATATGGCATCAATGCCCAAAATAACGAATAAAAATAAGTTCCTGACTATATGCATAATATGACACTATTAACAAGATGTGACTCAAAGTTACATAGAACGCTTCCTCTTGAACCGTAGTGCTTGCCTCTCGAATCTCACAAGTACAGACATAGCTATAGCAATGGGGTATCTGAGATCTCCATGCTAGGGCCTCAAATTTTCCTTTTGTCTCTTAACGCCCATAGATGACATCTTGGACACTTATTCGGAATCACCTCTTGGCAAGAGAGGGGTGAAATTGATGACAAAGCATCCAATCTACATAAGGTGCAGCCATTCTTCCAAGCTGTACAGGTCTGTTTTGGTTCAGACGATCAAACGGATTCTCCAAATTTATGACATTCTTTGGATCAACCCTCTCCAAAAAGCTCAGAACCTTGCACCAAAAGTGGGATGTCAAAATTGTCCCTCAACATATAAGAGGTCATGTACGCACCAATCATTGAATATTTTTGTATTCTGGCTATCTCCATGGCCAGTTGTCCGAGTCTTGTGTGCCTCAGGATCTGTGCTTCCAAATGTAAGTGTCTTGAAGAAATACCAGTACGCTTTCATGAGACATATGCTCTAGATTTAGAGCCTGTGCTGTTCCAAATTTTTACAACTCTGTCTGAGCGGCTTGTAACTATGATTTTACTCCCATGACAAAAAGCTCTGATTAAAGCAAGATAGAACCTATTCCACATCTTCATCGAGATCTCTAGATAGTTCTATAACAACTAGCAATCTCTTGCCTTTGTTCGAGTTTGAGGCTTGATTTTGCTGCTTCACTGCATATCCTTGTCTGGAAGCTAGCTCGCCATTCATAAATCAAGGTCATTCAGCCACAAGAGATTTCTGAGAAATAATCAGAGACTTTAGTTCTTGCAAACATGAGCAACTAGTGTACTCTTGCCGATTCTGGGTGCATGCAAGCAACAAACCTTAGTGCTCAGCTTCATGTGGCGAGATCACAGTTTACACGCATACTGGTTCCAGGATGAAGTTTCTAATCAACCATTAAACCCGATATGAACTTACTCACCTAGAGATCTCACTCAATTCCATATAGGCAAAAGCATCAGAGCACTGATTTCGCCACATATGAATTCTGAAGCATCAGAAAGAGTAAGCAGGGTAGGTTTTCGCCAACTAGTGACAGAATACTTCACAGTTCTGGATGCTTTAAACTGAAACAGAGTTTGGTATGCTTTTAACCTGTGACATCTTATTTATTG